>CM077645.1:6036841-6051839 GCA_039707465.1 Rhabdophis nuchalis | reverse complement strand
CAAAACACCCCCACCCCCCATGACCTGGAAGCCAAAAATGGGGGAGGGGGGGCGGAGCATGAGCAGGGGACAAAAAAGTGAGCCATCCCCGATATAGGGGGTTGGACTAGATGACCTCCAAGGTCCTTCCCCACTCCTATATTCTAACTATCCTAAGTTTCTTTTCCTCCAGGAAGCAAGCCTTTCTTCCTCTTCCTCCTCCTCCCCCTCCCCCTTCCCCTCCCCCCTCCTCCTCCTCTTGCTCCTCCTCCTCTTGCTCCTCCTCCCCTCCTCCCTCCTTCTCCTACTCCCCCCTCCTCCTCCCCTCCACCCTCTCCCCCTCCTCTTCTCCTCCTCCTCTTGCTCCTCCTCCCCTCCTCCTCCTTCTCCTCCTCCCCCTTCCTCCTCCCCTCCACCCTCTCCCCCTCCTCTTCTCCTCCTCCTCCTCCTCTTCCCCTCCTCCTCCTCCTTCTCCCCCTCCTCTTCTCCTCCCCCTCCTCCTCCTCCCCTCCTCCTCCTCCTCCTCTTGCTCCTCCTCCTCTTGCTCCTCCTCCCCTCCTCCTCCTCCTCCTCCCCCCTCCTCCTCCCTCCACCCTCTCCCCCTCCTCTTCTCCTCCTCCTCTTGCTCCTCCTCCCCTCCTCCTCCTTCTCCTACTCCCCCCTCCTCCTCCCCTCCACCCTCTCCCCCTCCTCTTCTCCTCCTCCTCCTCCTCTTCCCCTCCTCCTCCTCCTTCTCCCCCTCCTCTTCTCCTCCACCTCCTCCTCTTCCCCTCCTCCTCCTCCTTCTCCCCCTCTTCTCCTCCACCTCCTCCTCCCCCCTCATCCTCCCCTCTTTCTCCTTCTCCTCCTCCTCCTCCTCTCCCCCCACCTCCTTCTTCTCTTCTTCTCCTCCTCCTCCTCCCCCCTCCCCTCCTCTCCCTCCCCCCTCTTCCTCCTCTTCTCCTCCTCCTCCTCCCCCCTCCCCCTCCCCTCCTCTCCCTCCCCCCTCTTCCTCCTCTTCTCCTCCTCTTCCTCCCCCCCACCTCCTTCTTCTCTTCTTCTCCTCCTCCTCCTCCCCCCTCCTCCTCCCCTCCTCTCCCTCCCCCCTCCTCCTCTTCTCCTCCTCCTCCCCCTCCTCCCCTCCTCCTCTTCTCCTCCTCCCCCTCCTCCCCCTCCTCCTCCTTCTCTTCTTCTCCTCCTCCTCCTCCCCCCTCCTCCTCCCCTCCTCTCCCTCCCCCTCCCCCTCTCCTCCTCCTCCCCCTCCTCCCCTCCTCCTCCCCTCCTTCTCCTCCTCCTTCTCAATACAATAATACAATAGCAGAGTTGGAAGGGACCTTGGAGGTCATCTAGTCCAACTCCCTGCCTAGGCAGGAAACCCTATACCATTTCAGACAAATGGCTATTCTCCTCCTCCTCCCCCTCCCTTTTCTTTCCATCCTAATGCTTCACCGAAATCTACTCCTCGGCGCTTTCTCCCCGCGAGTTCTTCAGCCTCTTAATTTTCTAATTTGCGAAGGCGGTCGGGTGCCACTTGCCATTTGTGTAAACATTTCCTGGTCGACTTAGCCCTCTCGGATGGCGCACGGAAGAGCCATAAAAACAGCTGGCAGTGGGGATTTGGCCAGGAAGGCCCCCCCCCCTCCCTCCCTCCCTCTCTTTTTCTCTTTCTCTCTCTCTCCCTTCATCTCTTTGGCTCAGCGACTCGGTGTTGAGTGGAGGCTTTGGACCGACAGCCAAGTTCAAGAAAGTTTCTCCCCGTTGTAACTTCTCCGTTGCCTCCTCTTTCCTCCCCCCCCCTTTTCCCCTTGTAGGGAGGGAGAGAGAGAGAGAGAGAGAGAGAGAAATTTGATCTTCACACAACTACAGAATTTGCCTTTTTAAACTGCTTGCCTTTGTGGGATTTTCTAGGGGGGGGCAGAGGGGGGGAGTTTCTGAATTTTGCTGGCTGGCCTGGAGAATCTGAGGCTAAAACTCTTACTAAGGGTGACTGAGTTGCATCAACAGAGGAAGAGAATCAAGATCCCGTGAAGGGTTGATACCACTTTACAAGGCCTTGGGAAGGCCACACTTGGAATATTTGCATCCAGTTTTGGTCGCCACGATGTAGAAAAGATGTGGAGACACTAGAAAGAGTGCAGAGAAGAGCAACAAAGAGGATGAGGGGACTGGAGGCTCAAACATATGAAGAACGGTTGCAGGAACTGGGGATGTCCAGTTTAATGAGAAGAAGGACCAGGGGAGACATGATAGCATCTTCCAGTATCTCTTGGGTTCCCCCAAAGAAGAGGGAGTCAAGCTATTCTCCAAAGCACCTGAGGGCAGAACAAGAAGCAATGGGTGGAAACTAATCCAGGAGAGAAGCAACTTAGAACTGAGGAGAAATTTCCTGACAGTGAGAACAATTGATCAGTGTAACAGAAGTTGCCTCCAGAGGTTGTGAATGCCCCAACACTGGAGGTTTTTAAGAAGATGTTGGATAGCCATTTGTCTGAAGTGGTAATAGAGTTTCCTGCCTAGACAGGGGGTTGGACTAGAAGACCTCCAAGGTCCCTTCCAGGTCTGTTATTCGATATGAAGAACGGTTGCTGGGCAAAAAGAGGGAGAAATGGTGGGCAGACTCTAGAAAGAGTGCAATGAAGAGCGACAAAGATGACCAGGGGACTGGAGGTTAAGCATAGGATGAACAATGGAGGGAACGGGTTATGTCTAATCTAATGCAGAGAAGGACCAGGGGAGACAGGATAGCAGCCTTCCAATCTCTCAGAGGCTGCCACAAAGAAGAGGGAGTCAAGCTATTCTCCAAGGCACCTGAAGAGCAGGACAAGAAGCAATGGGTGGAAACTAATCCAGGAGAGACACAACTTAGAACCGAGGAGGAATTTCCTGACAGTTAGAAGAATGAATCAGTGGAACAGAAGTTGCCTCCAGAAGTTGTGAATGTCCCAACCCTGGAAGTCTTTAAGAAGATGTTGGATAGCCATTTGTCTGAAACGGTATAGGGCTTCCTGCCTAACAGGGTTGGATTAGATGACCTCCAAGGTCCCTTCCAACTCTGCTATTGTATTGTATTGTATTGCCATTTGTCGGGGGGGGGGGCAGGGGTGTCAAACTCACATTGTCATGGCCGTGTCACATGACGTATATCGGGACTCTTCCCCACACTTCGCTAAACCGGGCGTGGCGAGCTTGTGCCACATCCGGCCTGCAGGGTTCGACCACCCTGGTACGGGCTCTTCTGCTTGAGCAAGGGGGCTGGACGAGAAGACCTCCAAGGTCCCTTCCAGTGGTGGGTTTCTGCAGGCTCGTACCTACTCGCGAGAGCCGGTTGGTGAAATTTAGAGAACCGGTGAGAGGAGGTTCCACCAGTGTACCTGGAAGTAAATCTGGCCTGCCGCTGCCAGTGACCCAATGGGAAGGAAAGGAAAGGAAGGAAGGAAGGAAGGAAGGAAAGAAAGAAAGAAAGAAAGAAAGAAAGAAAGAAAGAAAGAGAAAGAAAGGAAGGAAGAAAGAAAGAAAGAAACAAAGAAAGAGGAAGAAAGAGAAAGAAAGAAGAAAGGAAAGAAGAAGAAGAAGGAAGGAAGGAAGGGAAGAAAGAAAGAAAGAAAGAAAGAAAGAAAGAAAGAAAGAAAGAAAGAAAGAAAGAAAGAATTTATCATCACAATTGAGTCCAAAATTTTGGTTGCTAAGCAAGAGCGTTGTTAAGTGAGTTTCACCACATTTTAAAAGGTGGCCACTCCCACCCTGTCACATGACTGCCAAGCCACACCCACAAAATAGGCCACACCTACAGAGTAGGTTCTAAAAAATTTGAAACCCACCACTGGTCCCTTCCAACTCTTTGTTCCTCGGTCCTCCTCACACCCGTCGGAAGAAAGCAGCTAATCCAGAAAAGAGAGAGCACACACACACACACACACACACACACACACACACACACACCACTTTTGAGATGTCGTCGGCCTGACCTTAACAAGTCAGGTCCCTCCGTTTATCCTTTGATCTCCACTCCCGTCCTGGTTGCTCTTGGCCTGGCTTCACCTCCCTGCTCGCTAAGCCCTGGCTCGCTCCCTCATGCTTCGCTGCACTTTTCCTATCGGCCTTTGCGGAATCTCCTCATATTTCCGCCGTTAAGTCAGCTCTCCCGAGGACGACAATGGCGTTGGCGGCATTCGCCAGCCGCTCCAGCACCCCACGTCCTCGTTTCTCGTCAGGCGGCGACGTATTTACAAGCGCAGGGAGCTGGCGCATCGCAGGTACAGGATGTTCCCGCGTTGGGCTTCCCGGGGCACCGAGCCATTAGCGCGTCTTCCAGGGCTCCGGCAGTCTACGGCAGGGGTCTCCAACCTTTGCAACTTTAAGTCTGAAGGACTTCAGCTCCCAGAATTCTCCAGCCAGCAAAGCTTTGCTGGCTGGAGAATTCTGGGAGCTGAAGTCCTTCAGACTTAAAGTTGCAAAGGTTGGAGACCCCTGCTTTAAAGCAAAGCTGGCTGGAGAAGTCTGGGAGCTGAAGTCCTTCAGACTTAAAGTTGCAAAGGTTGGAGACCCCTGCTTTAAAGCAAAGCTGGCTGGAGAAGTCTGGGAGCTGAAGTCCTTCAGACTTAAAGTTGCAAAGGTTGGAGACCCCTGCTTTAAAGCAAAGCTGGCTGGAGAATTCTGGGAGTTGAAGTCCTTCAGACTTAAAGTTGCAAAGGTTGGGGACCCCTGCTTTAAAGCAAAGCTGGCTGGAGAAGTCTGGGAGCTGAAGACCTTCAGACTTAAAGTTGCAAAGGTTGGAGACCCCTGCTTTAAAGCAAAGCTGGCTGGAGAATTCTGGGAGCTGAAGTCCTTCAGACTTAAAGTTGCAAAGGTTGGAGACCCCTGCTTTAAAGCAAAGCTGGCTGGAGAATTCTGGGAGTTGAAGTCCTTCAGACTTAAAGTTGCAAAGGTTGGAGACCCCTGCTTTAAAGCAAAGCTGGCTGGAGAAGTCTGGGAGCTGAAGTCCTTCAGACTTAAAGTTGCAAAGGTTGGAGACCCCTGCTTTAAAGCAAAGCTGGCTGGAGAATTCTGGGAGTTGAAGTCCTTCAGACTTAAAGTTGCAAAGGTTGGGGACCCCTGCTTTAAAGCAAAGCTGGCTGGAGAAGTCTGGGAGCTGAAGTCCTTCAGACTTAAAGTTGCAAAGGTTGGAGACCCCTGCTTTAAAGCAAAGCTGGCTGGAGAAGTCTGGGAGCTGAAGTCCTTCAGACTTAAAGTTGCAAAGGTTGGAGACCCCTGCTTTAAAGCAAAGCTGGCTGGAGAATTCTGGGAGCTGAAGTCCTTCAGACTTAAAGTTGCAAAGGTTGGAGACCCCTGCTTTAAAGCAAAGCTGGCTGGAGAATTCTGGGAGCTGAAGTCCTTCAGACTTAAAGTTGCAAAGGTTGGAGACCCCTGCTTTAAAGCAAAGCTGGCTGGAGAAGTCTGGGAGCTGAAGTCCTTCAGACTTAAAGTTGCAAAGGTTGGAGACCCCTGCTTTAAAGCAAAGCTGGCTGGAGAATTCTGGGAGCTGAAGTCCTTCAGACTTAAAGTTGCAAAGGTTGGGGACCCCTGCTTTAAAGCAAAGCTGGCTGGAGAAGTCTGGGAGCTGAAGACCTTCAGACTTAAAGTTGCAAAGGTTGGAGACCCCTGCTTTAAAGCAAAGCTGGCTGGAGAAGTCTGGGAGCTGAAGTCCTTCACACTTAAAGTTGCAAAGGTTGGAGACCCCTGGTCTACGGGACTGCGCTAGCCATCCCGGGCGCCGCACCTTGTCGCTCAGCACACGGGCCACCTGCAAGTTAAACAAAACCCCCAAAATAAACCACCCACCTCTTTGCCGGGGGTGGGTGGGCTTCGAGGCCACGCCAGTGCCATGGGTGATTTCCCAGGCTTCGGCTGCTGCTTCTGCTGGCACGCGGCTTTGGAAGGTGGTTTGTTTTGCAACGGGAAACCCGTTTCATCACGGGTTTGAGACACACACACCCCGAGGCCTGATTTATTAGCTGTTGGGGGATGCAGCCCAAGCTGCCAGGCCAAACCCGGATTTCAGCTGATAACGCCTGGAGGATGGGCTGGCTTTGCGGATCCCCCCTGCTGGATAAGGAACATTTGCAACACGGGTCCCTCGAGGCCGTGCCTGCTCCTTCTCCTTTGGGCTTTGTTTACACAAGCAGGAGATTGTGAGTTCGATCCTAGGGAGAGGCAGATGTAGGGTCTCCTGCTTGGGCAAGGGGGTTGGACTAGATGACCTGCAAGGTCCCTTCCAACTCTGTTAAATCGGTTAAAGGTCCCATCCTGCGAATTTACCTGGGATCGAAAGGTTGTAAACAGGCTGATGGTCAGGCCTGCTACGTGATGTTCTCGGTTGCCTCTCCCACACTCCCATTCAATCAGAAGAGAGCCGGAAGGGACCCTGGAGGTCTTCTAGTCCAACCCATTGCTCAAGCAGGAGACCCTATGCCATCTCAGAATCAGAACAGAGCTGGAAGGGACCTTGGAGGTCATGTAGTCCAACCCATTGCTCATGCAGGAGACCCTATGCCATCTCAGAATCAGAATAGAGCTGGAAGGGACCTTGGAGGTCATCTAGTCCAACCCATTGCTCATGCAGGAGACCCTATGCCATCTCAGAATCAGAATAGAGCTGGAAGGGACCTTGGAGGTCATCTAGTCCAACCCATTGCTCATGCAGGAGACCCTATGCCATCTCAGAATCAGAACAGAGCTGGAAGGGACCTTGGAGGTCTTCTAGTCCAACCCATTGCTCAAGCAGGAGACCCTATGCCATATCAGAATCAGAACAGAGCTGGAAGGGACCTTGGAGGTCTTCTAGTCCAGCCCCCTGCTCAAGCAGGAGGCCCTATGCCATCTCAGAATCAGAACAGAGCTGGAAGGGACCTTGGAGGTCTTCTAGTCCAACCCATTGCTCAAGCAGGAGACCCTATGCCATATCAGAATCAGAACAGAGCTGGAAGGGACCTTGGAGGTCTTCTAGTCCAGCCCCCTGCTCAAGCAGGAGACCCTATGCCATATCAGAATCAGAACAGAGCTGGAAGGGACCTTGGAGGTCTTCTAGTCCAACCCATTGCTCATGCAGGAGACCCTATGCCATATCAGAATCAGAACAGAGCTGGAAGGGACCTTGGAGGTCATCTAGTCCAACCCATTGCTCAAGCAGGAGACCCTATGCCATATCAGAATCAGAACAGAGCTGGAAGGGACCCTGGAGGTCTTCTAGTCCAACCCATTGCTCAAGCAGGAGACCCTATGCCATATCAGAATCAGAACAGAGCTGGAAGGAACCTTGGAGGTCTTCTAGTCCAGCCCCCTGCTCAAGCAGGAGGCCCTATGCCATCTCAGAATCAGAATAGAGCTGGAAGGGACCCTGGAGCTCTTCTAGTCCAACCCATTGCTCAAGCAGGAGACCCTATGCCATATCAGAATCAGAACAGAGCTGGAAGGGACCCTGGAGGTCTTCTAGTCCAACCCATTGCTCAAGCAGGAGACCCTATGCCATATCAGAATCAGGACAGAGCTGGAAGGAACCTTGGAGGTCTTCTAGTCCAGCCCGCTGCTCAAGCAGGAGGCCCTATGCCGTGTCACAGTCAGTTGGAAGGGACCTTAGAGGTCATCTAGCCCAACCCAGTGCTCAAGCAGGAGACCCTACGCCATATCAGAATCAGAATAAAGTTGGAAGGGACCCTGGAGGTCTTCTATTCCAACCCCCTGCTGATGCAGGAAGCCCTATGCCATCTCAGAATCAGAATAGAGGTGGAAGGGACCTTGGAGGTCTTCTAGTCTAACCCATTTCTCATGCAGGAGACCCTATACCATTTCAGACAGGTGGCTGTCCAATCTCTTCTTAAAAACCTCCCGGGATGAAACACCCACAACTTCTGGTGGCAAGCTGTTCCACTGGTTAATTGTTCTCACTGTCAGGAACTTTCTCCTTCGTGTACTTCAAGGCATGGGGAAGATTTTATGATTGGCTAGCCCAGTGTTTCTCAACCTTGGCCTCTTGAAGATGTCCGGACTTCAATTCCCAGAATTCCCCAGCCAGTATTCGCTGGCTGGGGAATTCTGGGAGTTGAAGTCCAGACATCTTCAAGTGGCCACGGCTGAGAAACACTGGGCTAGAGAAAGGAAGCTAGAAAAGAAAGTAAGGAGAAGATACAGAACCCAGACTATGCCCTATTAAATATACCAGGATACATTCAAGAGCGAAATACGGAGGAGGTGGGGATAGTTAGGATAGATCAGCGAAGGAAAGGGAATAAGAAATGATGCTCAATTATATTTGGGTTCGAGGAAATACCATCCCAAGAAAACATAAACCGAGATTCGAAAGAGACACCTATAACGACAGAAAAAGAAAGGGAGAGAGGAGGAGAGAGCGAGAGGAAGAGGAGGGGAGGAAGAAAGAGGTAAGGAGACGAGGGTGGAAGAGAGATTAGCTTGGCTCCCTCTTCTTTGGGGAAACCCCTGAGATATTGGAAGGCTGCTATCCTGTCTCCCCTGGTCGTTCTTTTCATTCAACTAGACCTACCCAATTCCACTGGTTAATTGTTCTCACTGTCAGGAAATTCCTCCTCAGTTCTAAGTTGCTTCTCTCCTGGATTAGTTTCCACCCATTGCTTCTTGTTCTGCCCTCAGGTGCCTTGGAGAATAGCTTGACTCCCTCTTCTTTGGGGCAACCCCTGAGATATCGGAAGACTGCTATCCTGTCTCCCCTGGTCCTTCTTTTCATTCAACTAGACCTCCCCAGTTCCTGCAACCGTTCCTCATATGTTTGAGCCTCCAGTCCCCTAATCCTCTTTGTTGCTCTGCTCTCTTTCTAGAGTCTCCACGTCTTTTCTACATCGTGGCGACCAAAACTGAATGCAAATATTCCAAGTGTGGCCTTCCCAAGGCCTTGTAATGTGATATTAACACTGATTTTGATTCTATCCCTCTGTTGTTGCAGCCTAGAACTGTTTGATTGAATTAACAACTGAGGATTAACCACCGAGTTACTAACTTAAACAATTGCACCGATCTACTTCGCAAAGCAAAGCTGTCTTCGCTCTGTCACTCTCACAGCGAGTCTTCTCGGATGGCGCACAGGAGAAGTTGGATCAGGTGACCAGGGTCGTAAATGTGGAAAGCAGTCCTAAGTCACTTTTCAGCCTTCCACTTGTGGCTGTTCGAACGACACTGAAAAAAGTGACTGGTGACTGACTGGTTTTCCACGCTTACGACCATTGCCGTATCCCCCATTGTGACCTTATCAAAATTAAGATGCCTTTATAAGGCCCTGGGAAGGCCACACTTGGAATATTTGCATCCAGGTTTGCACCACAATGTAGAAAAGATGTGGAAACTCTAGAAAGAGTGCAGAGAAGAGCAACAAAGAGGATTAGGGGACTGGAGACTGAAACATAGGAAGAACGGTTGCAGGAACTGGGTAGGTCTAGTTGAATGAAAAGAAGGACCAGGGGAGACATGATAACAGTCTTCCAATATCTCAGGGGTTGCCCCAAAGAAGAGGGAGTCAAGCTATTCTCCAAGGCACTTGAGGGCAGAACAAGAAGCAATGGGTGGAAACTAATCCAGGAGAGAAGCAACTTAGAACTGAGGAGAAATTTCCTGACAGTGAGAACAATTAACCAGTGGAACAGAAGTTGCCTCCAGAAGTTGCAAATGCCCCAACACTGCAAGTCTTTAAGAAGATGTTGGAGAGCCCTTTGTCTGAAACGGTATAGGGCTTCCTGCCTAGGCAGGGGATTGGACTAGAAGACCTCCAAGGTCCCTTCCCACTCTGCTATTGTATTATTGTATTATTGAGTCTCGGCCAATGGAGTGGGAAAGAAAAATTGGGAAAGGAGTCTTCAAAGAAGCTTTAATTCAGCTTTCCCGGCTCTTTCCTTCCAACGAAGCCTCTGGAACGGAGCCCTAATTGAAAACGAAAAGGAAGTGTGTATATACTTGCAATCTCACGCACAATTGAAAAGTTCCCCTCGGCGTTGCCCAAAAATTGTCAGCGTGCTCCCTTTCAAAAAGCCAAAGGGAGCGACGACTCGAAGCCGGCAGTATCTTGAGGTCCAGCAACCAGTGCCAGGAGCAAAAACCCGTGGCCGGAGAGACATTGTAGGGACAGGGTGCCCTTGTCAACCCCCCCCCCCCGGTCTTCGGCCCAGAGATGGGAAATCGGTAGCAAAGCTCAGCCCTTTGCCAAGAAAGAAAGAAATAGGATAAATCTTCTTCCCCCCCTCCCCTCGCTTTAGCAAATAGTTTGCAGTTATCATCTTGATGTAGAGCAGGGGTCTCCAACCTTTGCAACTTTATGTCTGAAGGACTTCAGCTCCCAGACTTCTCCAGCCAGCTTTGCTTTAAAGCAGGGGTCTCCAACCTTTGCAACTTTAAGTCTGAAGGACTTCAGCTCCCAGACTTCTCCAGCCAGCTTTGCTTTAAAGCAGGGGTCTCCAACCTTTGCAACTTTAAGTCTGAAGGACTTCAGCTCCCAGACTTCACCAGCCAGCTTTGCTTTAAAGCAGGGGTCTCCAACCTTTGCAACTTTAAGTCTGAAGGACTTCAGCTCCCAGACTTCTCCAGCCAGCTTTGCTGTAGAATAGAATCGAACTTGAATAGAACTGGAAGAGATGAAGAGAAGGACCAGGAGATGAAGAGAAGAGATGAAGAGAAGGACCAGGGGAGACATGATAGCAGTGTTCCGATATCTCAGAGGGTGCCACAAAGAAGAGGGAGTCAAACTATTCTCCAAGGCACCAGAGGGCAGAACAAGAAGCAATGGGTGGAAACTAATCCAGGAAAGAAGCAACTTAGAACTAAGGAGAAATTTCCTGACAGTTAGAACAATTAACCTCTGGAACAGCTTTCCTCCAGAAGTTGTGAATGCCCCAACCTTGGAAGTCTTTAAGAGGATGTTAGATAGCCATTTGTCTGAAATGGTATAAGGTTCCTGCCCACGCAGGGGGTTGGACTAGAAGACCTCCAAGGTCCCTTCCAACTCTACTATTGTATTGTATTGTATTGTATTGGAAGGGACCTTGGCGGTCATCTAGTCCAGCCCCCTGCTCAAGCAGGAGACCCTATTCCCATTCCAGACATAAATGGCTGGCCAGTCTCTTCTTGAAAACCTCCAGTGAAGGACCGCCCACGATTTCTCAAGGCAAGCTGTTGCATCCATCCATCCGTCTGTCCGTCTGTCATGTATCTTGTATACTTATATCAAAATCATAGAATCACAGGGTTGGAAATCTTCTTGTATACCCCTGTCAATCAAGTGACCCCTATACCAGTGATGGCGAACCTTTTTGGTACCGAAAGCCCGAACCGGAATGCGCATTCATGTGCATCCATGTGCGCATGCTGGATCGCAGGAAACCCAAAGACCAGCTGGCCAGTGCGTGCATCCCTGTTTTTCGGCTGATTTCTTGGCTGTTTTCAGCCTGTTTTCCGGCCCATTTTCCAAGCTCTTTCCCGGGCTGTTTTTCGGCCCAAAAAACACCCAGAAAATGGCCTGTTTGGGCCCATTATGAGGCCATTTCCAACCTGTTTCCTGGGCCATTTTTCCGGGTCTTTTTTGGCCCGAAAAAAGCTTGCAAAATGGCCCCAAAAACAGCCAGTTTTTTGGCCTGTTTTGGGACCGTTTTCCGGCGCTCCGGTCCCTGTGAAGACCAGCTGGCCGGTGCACATGTGCCTCAGGAAACAGAAGAGCAGCTGCCGACAGTGCGCGTGCGCCCACAGAAAGGACTACCTGTATGACTAGAGTCGGATCTCAGATTACTGCAGCAGGCTTGTGAGGCGTGCACCTCGTTGGTGAATGTGATTTATGACACAGACTGAGGAGAGAGAGGAAAGGGGGAGTAAAGGTCAGCCATAATTAAAACGAGATCAGATCTGAACTGCAATGGGGTATTGCCGAAATGGTGTTCCTAATAAACGACTGGATTTCTTTTGAAACTTGGCTCGAGGCTCGTGAATGAATTAAGGCATCTTTCGGAAGCCTGACAACCGTACTGTTGGGAAGGGTTTTTTTGCTTCTTAGATCTTAAGATTATAATGGTGTCTTCCAAGGCCAGAAGCTTTGGGTTTTATTTGTTTGCCTTGGGGAGGAAGGGAAAAAAAAAAGTGAATTTAAATCCCAGGGCGGTCCTTTCCATCCCCACCTCCTTCTCACGCTGTTCCCTGAACTTTGAAGTCTTCTTTCTTAACTTTGACAAGTGAACTTTTAGACGGCTGTTTCTGGCGTTTTTCTGGCGTCTTTTCTTCATTTAACACACCCCCACTTTTTCTGTAAGAAAAAGAAAATGGGCCACTGCTGTTTCGGGGAGGTGAGATCATCAGTGAAAAAGTTGAAATCTCAGCTGGCTTCCCAACCCTTCGCCTAGGTGTGCGTTGTTGAAATCAGGCCTCATTTCTGTTGTGCCACAAGCTTAGAGTTACACGCTCCAACCTGAAAAGGATCAGATCCATTGCGGTAAAGATTTTGGGGGTCATCGTCCATCCGCCCCCCCCGTCCCCCCCCCCCCCCCCCCCGCGGAGAAATCAGGAAACCCTCTGTAATTATAATAATAATCTTTATTGTCATTGTACTAAAATTACAATGAAATTGGTTTTGGAGGCAGGCCAAGAAGGAACGGACCGATGAGGCTTGAAATTTAGAATAGCATAGAAGACAAAGCTGGAAAGGGACCTTGGAGGTCTTCTAGTCCAGCCCCTTGCTCAAGCAGGAGACCCTATGCCATGTCACAGTCAGCTGGAAGGAACCTTGGAGGTCATCTAGCCCAGCCCATTGCTCAAGCAGGAGACCCTATGCCATATCAGAATCAGAAGAGAGCTGGAAGGGTCCTTGAAGGTCTTTTGGTCTAACCCATTTCTCAAGCAGGAGACCCTATGGCATATCAGAATCAGAATAGAGCTGGAAGGGACCTTGGAGGTCATCTAGCCCAACCCATTGCTCAAGCAGGACACCCTATGCCATATCAATACAATACAATAGCAGAGTTGGAAGGTACCTTGGAGGTCATCTAGTCCAACTCCCTGCCTAGGCAGGAAACCATATACCATTTCAGACAAATGGCTCTCCAACATCTTCTTGAAGACTTGCAGTGTTGGGGTATTCACAACTTCTGGAGAGAAGCTGAATCAGAATCAGAATCAGAACAGAACAGAACAGAACAGCAGAATCAGAATCAAAACAGAGCTTGAAGGGACCTTGGAGGTCATCTAGGCCAACCCCTTCCTCGAGCAGGAGAGTCAATACCATTTCCGACAAATGGCTGTCCAGTCTTTTCTTTAAAAGCTCCAGTGATGAAACATCCACAACTTCTGGTAGCAAGCAGTTCCACTGGTTAATTGTCCTGTCCCCTTAATTCCAGGTTGCTTCTCTCCTTTATTAGTTTCCACCCATTGCTTCTGTGCTGCCCTCAGGTGCTTCGGAGAATAGCTTGAGTCCCTCTTCTTTGGGGCAGCGCCTGAGATATCGGAAGCCTGCTATCATGTCTCACCTGATCTTTCCTTGGTCCTTCCTTCCATGACAGTTCCTGCAACCGTTCTTCATATGTTTTAGTCTCCAGTCCCCTAATCCTCTTTGTTGCTCTTCTCTGCACTCTTTCCAGAGTCTCCACCTTTTTTACAATACATCAATTAGAAAATACAATAAAATAGCAGAGTTGGAAGGGACCTTGGAGGTCATCTAGTCCCACCCCCTGCCATCATCACTGATGAACAATCTGATTGTCATTCGATAAAGTTTTGGAACTGGATTTTAGGCTAAAAAAAGAAAGCAAACGACAGTGAATATTAAGTAATCACAGCAGAATATCAGAGTTGGAAGGGACCTTGGAGGTCATCCAGTCTAACCCCCTTCCTAGGCAGGAAACCCTATACCGTTTCAGACAAATGGCTATCCAGCATCTTCTTAAAGACTTGCATTGTTGGGGCCTTCACAACTTCTGGAGGCAATTTCTGTTCCACTGATTCATTGTTCTCACTGCCAGGAAATTCCTCCTCAGTTCTAGGTTGCTTCTCTCCTTGATTAGTTTCCACCCATTGCTTCTTGTTCTGCCCTCAGGTGCCTTGGAGAATAGTTTGACTCCCTCTTCTTTGGGGCAACCCCTGAGATATTGGAAGGCTGCTATCCTGTCTCCCCTGGTCCTTCTTTTCATTCAACTAGACCTACCCAGTTCCTGCAACCGTTCTTCATATGTTTTAGTCTCCAGGCTTTTAACCCTCTTAGTTGCTCTTTTTTGCCCTCTTTCCAAAACTCTCAACATCTTTTTTTTAATGTGGCAACCAAAACAGGGTGCAGGATTCCAGGTGTGACCTTACTAAGGCTTTATCAAGCGGTCGTAATCCTGCAAGTGGTTTTGATTCTGTGCCTCTCTTTATACAACCAAGCTAGATAAGAGTGGCAGCATTTTTGCAAGAACTGCCTGGAGTTTCATTCCCTCCGTGTCTTGGACGATTCTCCGTCCTCCATGCTCACCGTCGTCTCAAAAGCGGGTTTCTTTTATTTTTGAAAAGGCAACTGAACTGATTTTTATTTATTTATTTTTGAGGAAGAAAAAAGACGTTTCGCTTCCTGTCCCAGTAGCTTCATCCATTGGAGTGGATGGAGTGGAAGGACCGTTATTAACTGTTATTAGTTGGTGGCGGCGGGGAGAATTTGTGGCACGCAAGATTCGGAGAATGAGGAGGGTTGGGGAGGAAGATGGGCCAGTGCTGGAGTCTGGGGAAGGCCCCGAGGAGGGCTCTGTGTCAGGGGCAGAGAGGGGGCCAGGGCCCTCTGACAGTTCTCAGCTGCCTTCTGAGTCAGACGTCAATGAGGCAGAAGAACAGCTGGAGCCTGTTCCCAGTGTGTGCAGGCACAGAGTTGCCAGACGAAGGGAAGAGCTAAAGAACAAGAGTCGACTTGGGAGGAAGGCCACAGATGGACGATGAACGGCCCCTCCCAGAGGGAATAAAAGAGGAGCAACAGGGGAGTGGAGTTTGCAGGAGACCATTTGTTTGCTTCGTTGGTTCGTGACTCTCCGAGGCTCCTTGCCAAGTT
>CM077645.1:5986841-6031841 GCA_039707465.1 Rhabdophis nuchalis | reverse complement strand
AGAATTCCCCAGCAAACAGGAATTGGTTGGATTTTGAACCAATTTGAAGCTTTGGGGTAGTCTTCAAGGACGGCCCCGAAGCTCATTGCAGTAGTCAAGACAGGAGGTGACTAGCGGTTGTGTGACCGTGAGCGGGGATTAGAAAGGGACTCTCTGTGAGCAAGAATTAGAACGTTCTCAAGTAGGAGCATAATGCCTTTGCTTTATCGTATAGGGTAGTCCTCAATTTATGACCCCAATTGAGACCAGAAGTTCTGTCGCTAAGCGTGACAGCTGTCAAGTGAATTTTTTTGCCCCATTTCCCCACCATTCTTGCCACAACTGTTAAGTGGATGTCCTGCAGTTGTTCTGTTAGCGACCCGGTTGTTAAGTGAGTCTGGCTATTGATTTTGCTGGTCAGAAGGTCGCAAAAGGGGATCATGTGACTCCGAGACACTGCAATCGTCATAAGTGCATGCCAGTTGCCAAGTGTCCGAATTTCGATCACGTGATTGTGAGGATGCTGCAATGGTCCTAAATATGAAACCCTTTTTTTTTTGGGTGCCGTTGTAACTTCAAACAGTCACTAACTGAACAGTCACAAGTCGAGGACTATCCATATCGGCTGTGTCAAGGGTTTCAAATAGCATCCAAAATTAAACCAGAGTCCGAGGCAAAGGATTGCTCAAAGTTCCCATTTATAAAGAGAGCCATGTGGGCACATCTGGGAAAACCCGAATCTGGAAGCTTCCCGGTTTTCCCCACCCAGTTGAAAGTTCAAGATCTGCCCCCCCCCCCCCACACACCCACCAGTCCATCCCATGGTCCCATCTCCCACTGCCATGCTGGCAGCTTCCACCCATCCGGTCATGTGCAGAGGTGCAAAGACAAAGGATGACCTTGGTTTTCTAGAAAGAAATTTTGTTTTGGCTACATAGCATCTAAGTTGCAGAGCTGCAAAGACAAAGGATGACCTTGGCTTTCTAGGAAGAATTTGGTTATGGCTACATAGCATCTAACTTGCAGAGGTGCAAAGGCAAAGGATGACCTTGACTTTCTAGGAAGAATTTGGTTATGACTACATAGCATCTAACTTGCAGAGGTGCAAAGGCAAAGAATGACCTTGGCTTTCTAGGAAGAATTTGGTTATGGCTACATAGCATCTAACTTGCACAGCTGCAAAGACAAAGGATGACCTTGGCTTTCTAGGAAGAAATTTTGTTTTGGCTACATCGCATCTAACTCCGTACAACCCCCCCCCCTCCCATTTTCCCAAGTTTCTTTTTCTTATGAAACAAAAATAGGAAGCTAGAAATCCGACATCGTGTGATACAACACCGTGTTCTTCGCACCCGTCAACTTTCACACCTGTGGATGTCAACTGCCAGAATGCCGCAGCCGGGATAATGAAGGGTTCTTTTGTTGTTGCCGTTGCAGGGAACTTCGAAGTTGGGGTTCACATCGCGGACGTGAGTTATTTCGTCCTGGAAGGCACCACCCTGGATGAGGTCGCGAGTCAGAGAGCCACGAGTGTCTACCTGGTGCAAAAGGTGAGAAGCCATCATGAGGTAAAACTTGGCTTCTTTTTGAATGCAGGTAATCCTTGACATACCACCGCGATTTGAGCCCCCAGAATTTATGTGGCTACCCTGTTTCCCCGAAAAGAAGACCTCCCCGGATCATAAGCCCGATCGGGCTTTTGAGCGCATGCGCTGAAATAAGCCCTCCCTCGAAAATAAGCCCTCCCTGAAAATATTGCGACGCGGCGGCAGCCATGAGGTGACCCCACTCACCGCCTCCTGTACCTCTAAAAATTGAAAATAAGTGTTAGCACTCTGGGTTCAGAACCAGTGTTAGAACTCTGGTCCCGTAACCAGTGTTAGGGGTAACAGACACTCCCGTTTGAAAAATAAATGCCGAATAGTGTAATACACCGGACAGTAAAGAGATACGTTGCTTTAACCACACACAAACTCTAAAACAGTGATAGTAAGAAAATAAATAGTCTTTACTTTGTAGCAACTAAAATACTTCTTCCGACCAGAGATTCTAACTTCTCAAAACAATAACAGTCCTTCACCAAACACAGAGTTATCTTACAGTGATGCAAAACAAATCTTCTTTCTTCAGTCTTCAGCTTCAGCTCCTCAGCGGCAAACAGTAAGCACAGGAATCAAAGGGAATCAAAAAGGGAATGAACTGTGTTTCTGAGCTTCCTTTTATGGTAGAGCTGAGAAGCACAGCCAATCAGAATCCAGCATAGTTCTTAAAGCTACATATACTCTTTAAGAATACTGGCTTATATATATTGTCAGTAAGGCCAAGCACTTGTTTTGGGGGCCAAAAGAAAATAAGACCCTGTCTTATTTTCGGGGGAAACATGGTAAGCGAGACATTTCTTAAATCAGTTTTGCCCCATTTTACGACCTTCCTGGCTTCAGTCGTTAAGTGAATCGCTGCCGTTGTTAAGTCAGTCACACGATTGTGAAGTGAACTTGGCTTTCCCCGTTGCCTTTGCTTGTCAAGAAGGACGCAAAAGGATAACCGTATCCCATTAATCCCATCTTCCAAATTAATTATACATATATATTTCCCCACCCTCCACCCTAACCCTCCCCCACCTCCCATTCAAACCCACCCCCCTGACTTCCGCTATACACCACTCTAATAATTCCAAACATCCCATATATCATTTGCTCTGTTCACATTGTATCCCTTGCTTATCACCCTATCAATCTAAACATTCTTACCTAAAGGCTACATAATACTTCCTAGTCTGGTATTTATTTTGTATATAATCAATCCATTTTGCCCATTCCTGTATATAATTCTCCTGTTTCTGATCTTTTAAAAAAGCTGAAATTTTTGCCATTTCCGCAAACCCCGCCACTTTCTGAATCCATTGGTCAATTGTCGGTAAAAAATCTTTTTTCCAATGTTGAGCAATCAACAACCTAGCTGCTGTAACCATATACAAAACCAATTTTGTTTCCCCTTTAGTAAAATCCTTAATTATACCCAATAAAAACATTTGCGGAATAAATAAACGGTTACTCTAAGAGAAATTTATATTATGATTTATATATGTTCAATTAATTTAGAAGATGGGGTTAATGGGATATTGTTACTTTAAGAGAAATTTAGATTATGATTGTTGGGAGGTGAGGGGATACAATATCTGAATGAGAAATTTATTTTAAGACGGGGGGAGGGGAGGGGGTATATTATTTGTATGTGATTTATATTATATGCCGGGGGGGTAAAAAGGGGGAAAATTTGTTTGAATAAAACTTTTTCAATAAAAATAATAAAAAAAGAAGGACGCAAAAGGGGATCGCCTGCCCCACCCCTCACCCACCCTCGGGGGTCTCTGCGACCGTCATACATACGAGTCGGTTGCCCAGCGTGCTGGATTTTGATCCTGTGACCTTGGGGGGTGGGGGGGAATTCTTTGATGGTTGCAACTGTGGAAAACCAGTCATAAGTCGCTTCCCCCCCCCCCCCCCATGCCATTGTCACTAAATGAACCGTCGTAAGTCGAGGCCTACTCGTGTTGAAGATGGAAGCACATGGTGGGTGTAGTACGAAAATGGACTCCATGGCAGAACAGATCATTATTCGGCTGTTTCCCATGCCTCCTTTGCTCTTGTTTTACAACAGGTTACTTCAAAGTTGGCCAATAATACAATACAATAATACAATAGCAGAGTTGGAAGGGACCTTGGAGGTCATCTAGTCCAACTCCCTGCCTAGGCAGGAAACCCAATACCATTTCAGACCAATGGCTATCCAACCTCTTCTTAAAGACTTCCAGTGTTGGAGTATTCAAAACTTCTGGAGGCAATTTCTGTTCCACTGATTAATTGTTCTAATTGTCAGGAAATTTCTCCTCAGTTCTAAGTTGCTTCTCTCCTGGATTAGTTTCCACCCATTGCTTCTTGTTCTGCCCTCAGGTGCTTTGGAGAATAGCTTGACTTCCTCTTCTTTGGGGCAACCCCTGAGATATTGGGAGGCTGCTATCCTGTCTCCCCTGGTCCTTCTTTTCATTCAGCTAGACCTACCCGGTTCTTGCAACTGTTCTTCCTATGTTTCAGCCTCTAGTCCCCTAATCCTCTTTCTTGCTCTTCTCTGCACTCTTTCCAGAGTCTCCTCGTCTTTTCTACATCGTGGCGACCAAAACTGGATGCCGTATTCCAAGTGTGACCACATTAAGATATGTGGACTCCCAATTCCCAGAATTCCCCAGCCAGCAAAGAACCATTGTTTTGTACAGGAATCTCCTTGGCATTACAATACAATACAATGGCAGAGTTGGAAGGGACCTTGTAGGTCTTCTAGTCCAACCCCCTGCGTGGGTAGGAACCTTATACCATTTCAGACAAATGGCTATCTAACATCTTCTTAAAGACTTCCAGGGTTGGGGCATTCACAACTTCTGGAGGCAAGCTGTTCCAGAGGTTAAGTACAGGTAATCTTTAAGCTACAACCATTTGTGTGGAAAACGGTCCTAAGTCACTTTTTTTCTGTGCCGTTGTAACTCCATACGGTTGCTAAATGACCATTGTAAGTCAAGGACTGGCTGGACGAGCGGAGCAGGACTTCTTCCGTGCTGATCTTTTCATGCATTTCCTGCATTCAGGGCTGCTATTCCCTTAACTTCCCTAAAGGTCAAGATTCCCCTCGCACATACGTGCTGGTCGTTCCCAACTCTAGGGGGCGATGCTCATCTCCGTTTCAAAGCCGAAGAGCTAGCGCTGTCCGAAGACGCCTCCGTGGTGACGTGGCCGGCAGGACTCAACGCCCGAAGGCTCATGGAGCGCTGGTCCCTTCCCACCAAAGACGGCTCCTATTTTTTCTACTTGCATTTTTTTTACGTGCTTTCGAACGGCTAGGTTGGCGGAAGCTGGGGCAAGTTACGGGGGCTCGCTCCGTTAGGCGGCGCTTAGGGATTCGATCCGCTGAACTGCCGACTTTTCTGATTGACAAGCTCAGCATCTTAGCCTCCGAGCCACCGTGTCCCTACGGCTTCGCAAATGTGAGCCACATCCATGCTATGGGCTCGGACTTCTGCACAAGCACTTTGGCTAAAAAAAAAAAAAAAGTGCCTAAATGGGATGCCATATGGGCGGGGCCACCTACGATTTCCGCTACCGGTTCGGGCGAACTGATCTAAGTTGCTTCTCTCCTTGATTAGTTTCCACCCATTGCTTCTTGTCCTGCCCCCAGGTGCCTTGGAGAATAGTTTGATTCCCTCTTCTTTGTGGCAACCCCTGAGATATCAGAAGACTGCTATCCTGTCTCCCCTGGTCCTTCTCTTCATCAAACTAGACCTACCCAGTTCCTGCAACCATTTCTCATAGGTTTTAGCCTCCAGTTCCCTAATCCTCTTTGTTGCTCTTCTCTGCACTCTTTCCAGAGTCTCCACGTCTTTTCTACATCGTGGTGACCAAAACTGAATGCAAATATTCCACGTGTGGCCTTACCAAGGCCTTAGAAAGTGGTATTAAGACTTCACGTGATCTTGATTCTCTTCCTCTGTTGAGGCAGCCTAGAACTGTGTTGGCTTTTTTGGCAGCTGCTGCCCACGGCTGGCTCCTATTTCAATGGTTGTCTACTAGGACTCCAAGATCCCTTTCACAGTTGCTACTATTGAGCAAGGTGCCACCTATCCTGTCCCTGTGCATTTCGTTTCTCTTGCCTAAAAGTAGAACCTTACTTTTTTCACAATTGAATTTCATGTTGTTAGACAGTGCCCAATGTTCGAGTTTGTCAAGATCCTTCTGTATCTGAAGCCTATCTTCTGGAGTGCTGGCTATTCCTGCCAGCTTGGTGTTGTCTGCAAATTTGATGAGTTCCCCATTTATCCCCTTATCCAAATCATTGATGAAGATGTTGAAGAGTACTGGGCCTAAAACAGAGCCTTGGGGGACTCCACTGCATACTTCCTTCCATGTAGATGCAGTTCCATTGAGGACGACACGTTGAGTGCGGTTGGTCAGCCAGTTGCGAATCCATCTGGTGGTGATGCTGTCTAACCCACATTCTTCTACTTTACCTAGTAGAAGAATTATCTTACTTCCATTGTATTTTCTCCTTCTGAACGCCAGCCTTAAAAATCTGATTTGCTTGAGGCTGTTTCAACCCCCCCTTTCCTTCTCCCCCCCCCCTCTTCCCCCAAATCCCCCCCCCCAATACTATTCCAGAATCCTTCCTGGCTCCTAACAATTCCTTGGCAATTCCTTGCCTTTCCCAGTCTGACCATTCCCTCCTACTTCCCTTCCCATGCCAGGGCCGCAAGTTCCAATATTACTGGCTGTCGTTTCCTGTTGATTGACAGATCTTCTTTTTCGGAGCCGTTGTTCCAATATTCCATAGCTCCGTTCTCCGATCGACTGCTTATTTTGGGGGGGTAGGGGGTGGTGGAGAGGGGTGCGACTCCCTTCCAGCCTTAACCGTGTAGCGACCGAGTGCTGGCCTTCCCTAGCTGTTCTGACCTCGGCTTCCCCAGCAGCACGAAGCTGAGTCCTCGTCCCGATAAACCCCTTTTATTTAATTGACAGTGGATTCCTCTCCAACAAAGTCTTTCCTCTCCCTCAGTCTTTCAAGGTAGTTCACGATTCCCGACCTTTCTCGGGCTCGGAGAGTGGCCAGGGCGAGATCTTTCCGACGCCGTAATCCTTGGCAAGAATGCAGGAATGGACTCATGGCCTCCTGCAAGCTCCACTCCCCTGTCGCTCCTCTTTTATTTCCTCTGGGAGGGGCCATTCACTGTCCACCTGTGGCCTTCCTCCCAAGTCGACATTTGTTCTTTAGCTGCTCCCTTCATCTGGCAGCTCTGCGCATGTGCACACTGGGAACAGGCTCCAGCTGTTCTTCTGCCTCACTGCTGTCTGGCTAATGGCCTCCTGCAAACTCCACTCCCCTGTCGCTCCTCTTTTATTCCCTCTGGGAGGGACCATTCATCGTCCACCCCTGGCCTTACTCCCAAGTCGACCCCTGTTCTTTAGCTGTTCCCTTCATCTGGCAGCTCTGCCCATGCGCACACTGGGAACAGGCTCCAGCTGTTCTTCTGCCTCACTGATGTCTGACTCTGAAGGCAGCCGATAACTGCCAGAGCCCTCCTCAGAGCCTTCCTCAGACTCCAGGACTTGCCCATATTCCTCCCCAACCCTCCTCACTGTCCGAATCTGCTGCCAGCTCCACTGGCCACTGGCAGGCCACAACGCTAGCCACTTTGGGAATGTCATTAAGCAAAATGAAATTTTAGCCAAGGTCTTGGTGACCATCTTCAAAGTGCTCCATGCCATGGGATCTGGTTATTTGCACAACCGCCTCCTGCCACATACCTCCATCCGACCTGTCGGCTCCCACAGGGAGGGCCTCCTCAGGGTGCCGTCCGATGGACAATGCCGGCTGGCGACTCCCAGGGGAAGGGCCTTCTCTGTGGCGGGTCCAGCCCTCTGGAACGACCTGCCCCCCGACCTTCGTACTATCACGGACCTTTGCCTTTTCCGTCGAGCATTAAAAACCTACTTTTTTCATGCATAGTTTGTTTTTACTATCGTTTGTTTTTACCATTGTTTTAATAGGGTTTCTTAATATTTTAGCACGGGTTAAATTTGTTTAATTTAGTTTTAAATTTATTTATTGATTGTATTATATGTATTTTATCTTTTTTATCTTTTATTATCCCTGTGCACCGCCCTGAGTCCCAACGGGAGAGAGGGCGGTATACAAATTAAATTAATAAATAAACAATAATAAATAAATTAGCGAAATATTAGCTAATTTAGCATTTAAAGGTGATTACAATGGCAGCCAGGTTAATGAACATCATAAATCGGTGAGCTACCCTGCATTCCTGCACTGATTCCTCACGGATATTATCTCAGACCGATATGAATGCAGCATAGGCATATATATATATATATATATATATAGATAGATAGATAGATAGATAGATAGATAGATAGATAGATAGATAGATAGATAGATAGACAGACAGACAGACAGACAGACAGACAGACAGACAGACAGACAGACAGACAGACAGAGACAGACAGACAGACAGACAGACAGACAGACAGACAGACAGACCGACCGTAGTGTTCGGAGTATAAGACGCACCGGAGTATAACACGCACCAAGGTTTTGAAGAGGCAAGTTACAAAAAAAAAGTAGGTAGGTAGGTAGATAGAGGGAGAGAGAGGGAGAGAAATAGAGAGAAATACAGTAGGTAGGTAGGGAGAGAGATAGAGAGAGAGAGAAATAGAGAGAAATACAGTAGGTAGGTAGGGAGAGAGAGAGTAAATAGGTAGGTAAAAGGATAGAGAGAGAGAGAAATAGAGAGGGAGAGAGAAATACAGTAGGTAGGGAGAAAGAGTGTCTGTGTAGGTAGGTAGGTAGGTAGATAAAGGGGAAGAGAGAGAAATACTTTTTGAGCTGATCAATAAATAAGTCAGGGAAACCAGGATAGATCTATTTCGAGCTTATTAGCTCTCATCAGCTAGCCATACCCTTACTGGGATTCGAACCGGGGCTGTATTACATGCCAGGCGAGAGCCTTGCCATTAAGCCAGCTAGGTTCTGTTCTTGTCAGCTGAGACAGGAGGATAGTTATATATATAATTGTTTCCACAACACCCTGTTAAGGCCCCAATTAAGGGAGGAAGTACACTGCTTTTCCTTTTCTGCCTTTCGGCTCATCACCAGAGACCATCTAGACAGAAAGCCAAGAATTCCGTTGTGTAATTTAAAACGTAGCGAGACCATTCAGCGAGTTTTGCCCCTGTTAGGAGTAGACTCCTAGAGTTGGGTAGGCAATATAGAATGCCCTGAGGACAAATGGTCATTGTGGCTTTAAGACTGTTGGAATGCAATTAGAAGCTGTAATTGGAGACTGTAATTATCTCCACTATAAGAGGAAGTCAGCAGAGCGCAATCTCGCTCTGCTAATTGCTCTCTCTGCTTGAAGATCTAACTACTGATAACTGACTGCTTGTTTGCCGTGACTGACTGTGTTTGAAGAAGGAAGAATTGTGGTTTGCTGACTGTAAGCAATTGTTAGTTTGTTAAGGACTTTGCTTTGACTAACTACCAACCATCACTGCTTGTGAAGCAGTAGTTTAGTTTTACAACACCAGTAAAGCTACTTGTTTTTTTTTTACTAACAGTGCCTGGTTTACTATTTGTGTGTTTACGAGCAACGTTTCTCTAGCTGCACAATTCCGCTGCACAACTTTTCTGTCTCCCAACGGAGATGTCCCCCAACAGCCCCATTGTGCAACCTTTCTTGCCACCGTCGTTAAGTGAATCGCGGCGGCTGTTAAGTTAGCAACACGGTCGTTCGGTGGACCTGGCTTTCCCCCTGGAGTTTGCTTAATCCCCTGTGCACCGCCCTGAGTCCATCTCGATGGAGAAAGGAGCGGTATATAAATCGAATATAAATAAATAAACAAATAAATAAAATAAATCAGAAGGTCGCAAAAAGGAATTGCAGGATACGGTGACCGTGAAAAGTACGAGTCGGTTGGCGAGCGTCTGATCCTGTGACCACAGAGAGGCTGCGAGAGTCATAAGTGTGAAAAAGAGTTGTGAGTCGTTTTTTTTCCCAGTGCCGAGCAGTTGCTAAATGAACTGTCGTTAAGTCGAGGACTACCTGTGTAGAACATGCATGATACCCTCTGGTAGAATTAAAACATGGATGACGATTAATTCTGCAGCTGATAATTCAGTAGCAAAGGTTTATAATTGTTGTGGTCAGTGGAGGTGGCAGCAGATTCAGACAGTGAGGAGGGTTGGGGAGGAACCTGAGCCAGTCCTGGAGTCTGGGGAAGGCTCGGAGGAGGGCTCTGTGTTGGAGCCAGAGAAGGGGCCAGGGGCCTCTGACAGTTCTCAGCTGCCTTTGGAGTCAGACGTCAGTGAGGCAGAAGAACAGCTGGAGCCTGTTCCCAGTGTGCGCATGCACAGAGCTGCCAGACGAAGGGAAGAGCTAAAGAACAGGGGTCGACTTGGGAGGAAGGCCCCAGATGGACGATGAACGGCCCCTCCCAGAGGACATAAAAGAGGAGCGACAGGAGAGTGGAGCTTGCAGGAGGCCATGAGTACATTCTTGCATTCTTGCCAAGTATTGCGGGATAGTCGTTAAGTGAATGCCACCCTCCTCTTTTAGGACATTTTTACGACATGAGGGCTCTGTGTTGGAGGCAGAGACAGGACCAGGGCCATCTGGTAGTGATATGCTGCCTCCGGAGCCTCCTGAGTCTGACATCAGCGAGGCAGAGGAACAGGGGGAGCCTGTTCCCAGTGTGTGCATGCACAGAGATGTCAGAAGACAAGAACAGTTAAGACAAAAGGGGCAACTTGGGAGTAAGGCTTGCAGATGATTGGGCCCTCCCATCTATATAAATAAAAATGTAACAAGAGTTTGTTCAAAATCACTAATCTCCGAAAGTACTGCAGCAATCGCTTCCAAATTTTCACACAACGTTCCTTTTAAATACGGCACCAATGATATATATATAGATTGTGTAGATGTCACATCTTTGCCAGGTACACGCCACGGAAATGTAAAAAATGTAACAAAAAAATGAGCAGTGGGCCACAGGTGTTGCTGTTTTATGACATCCTTTATGACATAAAATACTGTAGTAGGTAGGTAGGTAGAGGGATAGAGAGAGGGAGGGAGAAATGCAGTAGGTAGGTAGAGGGATAGAGAGAGAGAGGGAGAAATACAGTAGAGGGATAGAGAGAGAGGGAGAAATACAGAAGGTAGGTAGGTAGAGGGATAGAGAGAGAGGGAGAAATACAGGAGGTAGGTAGGTAGGTAGGTAGGCAGATGGAGAGAGAGAGAGATGAAGAAATACAGAAGGTAGGTAGGTAGAGGGATAGAGAGGAAGAAATACAGAAGGTAGGTAGGTAGAGGGATAGAGAGGAAGAAATACAGAAGGTAGGTAGGTAGGTAGACGGAGCGAGAGAGAGAGGAAGAAATGCAGAAGGTAGGTAGGTAGGTAGAGGGATAGAGAGAGGGAGAAATGAAGAAGGTAGGTAGGCAGCTATAGGGATAGAGAGAGGGAGAGAGAATTGTAGTAGGTAGGTAGAGGGATAGAGAGAGAGAGGGAGAAATACAGTAGAGGGATAGAGAGAGAGGGAGAAATACAGTAGGTAGGTAGGTAGAAGGATAGAGAGAGGGAGAAATACAGTAGAGGGATAGAGAGAGAGGGAGAAATACAGTAGGTAGGTAGGTAGAAGGATAGAGAGAGGGAGAAATACAGTAGAGGGATAGAGAGAGGGAGAAATACAGAAGATAGGTTATGTAGGTAGGTAGGTTGAGGGATAGAGAGAGAGAGGGAGAAATACAGTAGGTAGGTAGGTATGTAGGTAGATGGAGAAAGAGGAAGAAATACAGTAGATTGGTAGGTTGGGAGTTATACGGTGGTTGTGTGTACGTGTTTGTGTGTGCAGGTTTAGATCTACACACAGATTGGTTGGCCATTTAACCAGACTGGGCCACAGCAACACATGGCCGGGAACGGTTAGTAAGACACAAAAGAGAAGCACATGGACGTGAGCCTGTGGTGAGCCTGTGCAGGAAGCAATTTTGTTCATTTTGGTCGGTTCAAACTCTGAAGCTCTGTTTTGACTCTGTGCTCCTTTTGGCCTTTGCAAAACTAATTGGCAATCTTCAATGGAGATAAAGGTGGGTGCTTATCAACCTTACCCTGAAAGACTGTGGCAGACCTCTGTCGGACACTTCACAGACTGTTTGTCAATCATTACGGGCTGGGAATGACCATAATTCCCAGACCTATAAATAAAAAGAGGATTTTGGGGACTAAGATTGGGATTGTATGCTTTATCAGGAAGCCTAAGTCAGAGCAATTGTTTTCTTCTTCACCTGGTGCCCTCTGGATGTTTTGCATTACAAATCCTATAATCCCCAGCCAGCTTGATACTCTTAAAGCAAAATCTTAACCTAGGGTTCTTTGGCGGAAGCAAAGCTGGCTGGAGAATTCTGGGAGCTGAAGTCCTTCAGACTTAAAGTTGCCAAGATTGGAGACCCCTGCTATAAAGCAAAGCTGGCTGGAGAGGTCTGGGAGCTGAAGTCCTTCAGACTTAAAGTTGCAAAGGTTGGAGACCCCTGCCCTAAAACATTGCTAAAGCATAAATTCCTCTTAAGTGAATATTTCTTCTATTATCCTCAGCGTGTCTCTGAGGAAAGAAAGAAGGGGCTTTCATTAAAGTCCTGTTTTAACAGAACAATGAGAGTTGGAAGGGACCTTGGAGGTCTTCTAGTCCCACCCCCTGCTCAGTCAGGAAACCCTACACCACTTCAGACAAATGGCTGTCCAATCTCTTCTTAAAAGCCTCCATTGATGGAGCATTCACAACTTCTGGAGGCATGTAGTTCCACTGCTTAATTGTTCTCACTGTCAGGAAATCTCTCCTTAATTCTAAGTTGCTTCTCTCCTCGATTAGTTTCTTCTTGCTTCTTGCCCTGATCTTCAGGTGCCTTGGAGAATAGGTTGATCCCCTCTTCTTTGTGGCAGCCGTTCCAGGGGACCGTGGAGGTCTCCTAGTCCAACCCTCCATTCAAGCAGAATAACAGAGTTGGAAGGGACACTGGAGGTCTTCTAGTCCAGCCCCCTATTCAGGCAAGAAACCTTAATTCCGTTTCAGACAAATGGCTATCCAACATCTTCTTAAAGACTTCCAGTGTTGGGGCATTGACAACTTCTGGAGGCAACTTCTGTTCCACTGGTTAATTGTTCTCACTGTCAGGAAATTCCTCCTCAGTTCTAAGTTGCTTCTCTCCTTGATTAGTTTCCACCCATTGCTTCTTCTCCTGCCCTCAGGTGCCTTGGAGAATAGCTTGACTCCCTCTCTCTTTGTGGCAACCTCTCAGATATTGGAAGGCTGCTATCATGTCTCCCCTGGTCCTTCTTTTTATTAAACTAGACATACCTAGTTCCTGCAATTGTTCTTCATATATTTTATCCTCCAGTCCCCTAGTCCTCTTTGTTGCTCTTCTCTGCACTCTTTAGAATACAACAGCAGAGTTGGAAGGGACCTTGGAGGTCATCTAGTCCAACTCCCTGCCTAGGCAGGAAGCTCTATACCATTTCAGACAAATGCCCATCCAACCTCTTCTTAAAGACTTCCAGTGTTGGGGCATTCACAACTTCTGGATGCAAAGAGTTCCACTGATGAATTGTTCTCACTGTCAGGAAATTCCTCCTCAGTTCTAAGTTGCTTCTCTCCTTGATTAGTTTCCACCCATTGCTTCTTGTCCTGCCCTCAGGTGCCTTGGAGAATAGTTTGACTCCCTCTTCTTTGGGGCAACCTCTGAGATATTGGAAGGCTGCTATCCTGTCTCCCCTGGTCCTTCTTTTCATTAAACTAGACATCCCCAGTTCCTGCAACCGTTCTTCCTATGTTTTAGTCTCCAGTCCCCCAATCCTCTTTGTCAAAGGCTCAAAGGCTTGTTTTGAGAGAGTGGAAACCTCTCCAAAATGAGTGTATCGGATTTTACAAAGCAGGCAAGTCTAAACAATTTCCTCCCCTTTTTGGCACTTCCCGGCCTGTTGTTTTAGGTGTGAAATCTTTTTTGGAGTCGGGGAAGTTCAGCCATAAATCTCCCCGTAATATTTTCTTGCGGGTTGCCTTTTAAACTGGAGATCAAAGATTGCCCTGGAAGCTGCACTCCGGGTTGAGTCCAAGTGGCCTCGCGGAGCTGCAGTCTGACACCAGCAGGTTGTCAGGGTGTCGATGTTTTGAGAAGGACGGGCGGAATAATAAGGAAGGGATCGAAGTCTGAATTCGTGGAAGGGCCGAGACCAAAAGAAATAGCAAAAAGAAAAGAAAGAAAGAAAGGAAACTTTCGAAGAGCAGAGAGAGGTTTGGCTGGCGAAGAGATGAGCCTGCTTCAACTGGAATAGAACAGAGGATGAATGAAATTCAGGGGTGGAAAAAGTATACAAATATACAATAGCAGAGTTGGAAGGGACCTTGTAGGTCTTCTAGTCCAACCCCCTGCGTGGGCAGGAACCTTATACCATTTCAGACAAATGGCTATCTAACATCTTCTTAAAGACTTCCAGGGTTGGGGCATTCACAACTTCTGGAGGCAAGCTGTTCCAGAGGTTAATTGTTGTAACTGTCAGGAAATTTCTCCTTAGTTCTAAGTTGCTTCTCCCCTTGATTAGTTTCCACCCATTGCTTCTTGTCCTGCCCCCAGGTGCCTTGGAGAATAGTTTGACTCCCTCTTCTTTGTGGCACCCTCTGAGATATCGGAACACTGCTATCATGTCTCCCCTGGTCCTTCTCTTCATCAAACTAGACATACCCAGTTCCTGCAACCGTTCTTCATATGTTTTAGTCTCCAGTCCCCTAATCATCTTGGTTGCTCTTCTCTGCACTCTTTCCAGAGTCTCCACATCTTTTCTACATCGTGGCGACCAAAACTGTATGCAGTATTCCAAGTGTGGCCTTACCAGGGCACTATACAGTGGCATTAACACTTCACGTGATCTAGATTCTATCCCTCTGTTTATGCAGCCTAGAACTGTGTTGGCTTTTTTGGCAGCTGCTGCACACTGCTGGCTCATATTTAAATGGTTGTCCACTAAGATTCCTAGATCCCTCTCACAGTTGCTACTATTGAGCAAGGTACCTATACTGTACTTGTGCATTTTGTTTTTCTTGCCTAAATGTAGAAGTAAAGGTTCTACATTTAGGCAAGATAAACGAAATGCACAGGTACAGGATAGGTGGTACCTTGCTCAATAGTAGCAACTGTGAAAGGGATCTTGGAGTCCTAATGGACAACCATTTAAATATGAGCCAGCCGTGGGCAGCAGCTGCCAAAAAAGCCAACACAGTGATTTTATTTTATTTTATTTTATTTTATTGCACTTTTATACCACACCTCTCTCCCCAATGGGACTCAGGGCGGTGCACAGGGAAAGTAAAAACCAAGCATACAAACCATAATAAATACATACAAACGCTAACCTATAAATTAAATCCAGTAACCTGTGCTAAAATGTAAGTTAAAACTGATAAAGATTAAAATCACTAACTAAATCTGTGTGGGGTGACCTCGAAGGTCTAAGCTAGGCCGGCTAGGTGGAAAAAATGAGTTTTGAGTAACCGGCAGAAGAGGCGAAGGTCCGTGGTGGTACGAAGTTCGGGGGGGTAGGTCGTTCCAGAGGGCTGGGCCCGTCACAGAGAAGGAGCCAGCTGTGGGCAGCAGCTGCCCAAAAAGCCAACCCAGTTCTAGGCTGCATCAACAGAGGGAGAGAATCAAGATCACCTGAAGGGTTGATACCACTTTATAAGGCCTTGGGAAGGCCACACTTGCAATATTTGCATTCAGTTTTGGTCGCCACGATGTAGAAAAGATGTGGAGACTCTGGAAAGAGTGCAGAGAAGAGCAACCAAGAGGATTAGGGGACTGGAGACTAAAACATATGAAGAACGGTTGCAGGAACTGGGTATGTCTAGTTTAATGAAGAGAAGGACTAAGGGAGACATGATAGCAGTCTTCCAATATCTCAGGGGTTGCCCCAAAGAAGAGGGAGTCAAGCTATTCTCCAAGGCACCTGAGGGCAGAACAAGAAGCAATGGGTGGAAACTAATCAAGCAGAGAAGTAACTTAGAACTGAGGAGAAACTTCCTGACAGTTAGAACAATTAACCAGTGGAACAACTTGCCTCCAAAAGTTGTCAATGCTCCAACACTGGAGGTTTTTAGGAAGAAGTTGGATAACCATTTGTCTGAAATGATGTAGGGTTTCTTGCCTGAATAGGGGGTTGGACTGGAAGACTTCCATGGTCCCTTCCAACTCTGCTATTGTATTGTATTGTAAATGCAAGTCAGTTGCCAAGCATTTCGTCGAATTCTGATTATGTGAATTTTGGTGGATTTTGATAGGGGCATAAACGCCAAGGTCTTTTTCAACTCTGTTATTCTACTTGGAGTTCTATTCGAATAGAATAGAATAGAATAGAGCTGGAAGGGACCTTGGAGGTCTTCTTGACCATCTAGACAGAAAGCCATGAGTTCCGTTGTGTACTTTTTTTTAATATGTGTGTTACGTTTTTGAGCTGATCAATAAATAAGTCAGGGAGACTAGTATAGATCTATTTCGAGCTTTTTAGCTCTCATCAGCTAGTCATACTTTTATATATTGACACGCTGTGCTTGTCCATCGGAAAGGTCAGCAGTTGGGCATTTGAATCCCTATTGCCGCATAACGGAGGGAGCTCCCGTTCCTTGTCCCAGCTTGCTGCCAACCTAGCAGTTCGAAAGCACATTAAAAAATACAAGTGTGCTTCTTCCAGGCTCTTGCACTGGGAAGGCCTCTAAGAGATTCAGAGAAAGAGGGGGAGGGGGTAGGCAGAGAGAAAGAGAGAGACAGAGAGAGAAAGAGAGAGGCAGAGAGAACGAGAGAGAGAGAGAGAGAGAGGCGGTGAGAGAGAGACAGAGAGAGAAAGAGAGAGGCAGAGAGAAAGAGAGAGAGAGAGAGAGGCAGACAGAGAGAGGCAGAGAGAGAGAGAGAGAGAGAAAGAGAGAAAGAGAGAGGCAGAGAGAAAGAGAGAGAGAGAGAGGCAGAGAGAGACGCAGAGAGAAAGAGAGAGAGAGAGAGAGACAGGCAGGCAGGCAGGTAAAGAGAGAAAGAGACAGAGACAGAGGGAGAGAGGGACACAGAGAGAGAAACAGTGAGAAAGAGACCGAGAAAGAAAGAGAGAGACAGACAGACAGAGGGAGAGAGGGACAGAGAGAGACAGAGACAGAGAAACAGACTGAAAAAGAGAGAAAAAGAGAGAGACCACTCAGGTGACCCTGAGGACACAGTTAAAACCTCCAAGTGGCCTCAAGGACCCTCTCAAAGGATGCAAACGATCAGCTGCCTGCAAGGAATATCAATACTTCCATTCCCCACCATCCAGTCAGAGCTGAAGAAGCTTCCTGGAGGAGAAGTGAAGTGTCTTCAAAAAATAGCAACACCCCCCCCCCCCCCGAAGAAATTCTAGTTGCCTTTTGGAAAAGCCCCTCTGGGACCACCATGACCTTGGACGACGGAGAGTCTCCATAGACAACCTGGAAGGCTGATACCAGGTCACCCCAATCCTTCTCTTGGTTCGAATAGACCAGTGGTAGTCAACCTGGTCCCTACCGCCCCCTAGTGGGCGTTCCAGCTTTCAGGGTGGGCAGTAGGGGTTTTGTCCAATACTGAAGCACTTTCCCTTTTTTTTAAATTTAATTGACTTCCCTACTTTATAAATCACCCTTACTGTGGAACTGGTGGGCGGTTAGAAAATTTCACTACTAACAGAGATAGAAAAGTGGGCAGTAGGTATAAAAAGGTTGACTACCCCTGTGATAGATAGATAGATGATAGATAGATAGATAGATAGATAGATAGATAGATAGATAGATAGATAGATAGGTAGATAGGTAGATAGGTAGATAGGTAGATAGATTAGATAAGATAGATAGGTAGGTAGGTAGGTAGGTAGATATGGATGACAGATTAATTGATTGATTAATTGATTGATTGATTGATTGATATGATATAGTGGTAGTCAACCTGGTCCCTACCGCCCCCTAGTGGGCGTTCCAGCTTTCAGGGTGGGCAGTAGGGGTTTTGTCCAATACTGAAGCACTTTCCCTTTTTTTAAAAATTTAATTGACTTCCCTACTTTATAAATCACCCTGACTGTAGAACTGGTGGGCGGTTAGAAAATTTCACTACTAACAGAGATAGAAAAGTGCGCGGTAGGTATAAAAAGGTTGACTACCCCTGTGATAGATAGATGATAGATAGATAGATAGATAGATAGATAGATAGATAGATAGATAGATAGATAGATAGATAGATAGATAGATAGATAGATAGATAGATAGATAGATAGATAGATAAGATTAGATTAGATTAGATAGGTAGATAGGTAGGTAGGTAGGTAGGTAGGTAGGTAGGTAGGTAGATAGATATGGATGACAGATTAACTGATTGATTAATTGATTGATTGATTGATATGATATAGTGGTAGTCAACCTGGTCCCTACCGCCCCCTAGTGGGCGTTCCAGCTTTCAGGGTGGGCAGTAGGGGTTTTGTCCAATACTGAAGCACTTTCCCTTTTTTAAAAAATTTAATTGACTTCCCTACTTTATAAATCACCCTTACTGAGGAACTGGTGGGCGGTTAGAAAATTTCACTACTAACAGAGATAGAAAAGTGCGCGGTAGGTATAAAAAGGTTGACTACCCCTGTGATAGATAGATGATAGATAGATAGATAGATAGATAGATAGATAGATAGATAGGTAGGTAGGTAGGTAGGTAGGTAGGTAGGTAGGTAGGTAGATAGATATGGATGACAGATTAACTGATTGATTAATTGATTGATTGATTGATATGATATAGTGGTAGTCAACCTGGTCCCTACCGCCCCCTAGTGGGCCTTCCAGCTTTCAGGCTGGGCAGTAGGGGTTTCGTCTGATACTGAAGCACTTTCCTTTTATTTAATTGACTTCCCTACTTTATAAATCACCCTTACTGTGGAACTGGTAGGCGGTTAGAAAATTTTACTACTAACAGAGATAAAAAAGTGGGCGGTAGGTATAAAAAGGTTGATTACCCCTGTGATAGAGGATAGATACATAGATGATACATGGTAGATAGATAAATAGACAGACAGACAGACAAGACAGATAGATAAATGCAGATAGATGATAGATAGGAAAGAGAATGGTAGGTAGGTAGGTAGGTAGGTAGGTAGGTAGGTAGGTAGGTAGGTAGATAGATAGATAGATAGATAGATAGATAGATAGATAGATAGATAGATAGATAGATAGATAGATATGGATGACAGATTAATTGATTGATTGATTGATTGATTGATTGATTGATTGATTGATTGGTATAGTGGTCATCAACCTGGTTCCTACTGCCCACTAGCGGGCCTTCCAGCTTTCAGGGTGGGCAGTAGGGGTTTCCTCCGATACTGAAGGACTTTATTCTTTGGCATCTGAGAAGGTTTGCAGCTATGCTAATATTTACAGAAAGGTTTAAGCTTAGCCAAGACTCACCTGATTCCCTCACCATTGACAGGGAAAGGTCACCAGAGGGAGATCAACCCTGCCTGGGTTGTTTATAAAATGACCAAAAAAAGAGAACAAGGAGCTTAAGGGATCATTGTCCAAGATTTGTTCTGGAGATGCCAGATCTGGATTGACATGTCAATCTTCCTGTCAAGGCTCTGGAAGGATCTCTAAGAGACATGGATGTAATCCCAAATGTCTATTGTGGAGAACAAGGACTCACCTTGAGTAAACCGTACTCAATGAGTATACCTCAATGGGTCTACGTCAGTTTTTCTCAACCTTGGCCACTTGAAGATGTCCGGACTTCAACTCCCAGAATTCCCCAGCCAGCATTCACCGGTCTACGTCTACATCAGTGGTAGTCAACCCGGTCCCTACTGCCCCCTAGTGGGCGTTCCAGCTTTCAGGGTGGGCGGTGGGGGGGGGGGTTTGTCCAATACTGAAGCACTTTCCTTTTTTTAAATTTAATTGATTTCCCTACTTTATAAATCACCCTGACTGTGGAACCGGTGGGCGGTTAGAAACTTTTACTACTAACAGAGATTCAAAAGCGGGCAGTAGGTATAAAAAGGTTGACTAGCCCTGCTCTAATCTATCTTCTATCTATCTAATTTATTATCTCTCTCTCTCTCTCTCTCATCTGCCTGCCTGCCTGCCTGCCTGCCTGCCTACCTACCTATCTATCTATCTATCTATCATTCATTCTCTTTCCTATCTATCATCTATGCATCTGTCTGTCTGTCTACTCCATCCATCCATCCATCCACCCATCCATCTATCATTCTCTTTCCTGTCTGTCTGTCTGTCTGTCTGTCTGTCTGTCTGTCTGTCTGTCTGTCTGTCTGTCTGTCTGTCTGTCTGTCTGTCTATCTATCTATCTATCTATCTATCTATCTATCTATCTATCTATCTATCTATCTATCTACTACCTACTACCTACCTCTATCTATCTATCTATGTATCTATCTATCATCTACCTACCTACCTACCTACCTACCTACCTACCTACCTACCTACCTACCACCTACCTACCTACCCACCCACCTACCTATCTACCTATCTAATCCAGTGGTAGTCAACCTGGTCCTTCCCGCCCCCTAGTGGGCGTTCCAGCTTTCATGGTGGATGGTGGGGGTTTTGTCCAATACTGAAACACTTTCCTTTTTTTAAATTTAATTGACTTCCCTACTTTATAAATCACCCTGACTGTGGAACCGGTGTGGGGGGGGGGGGGGGTTAGAAAATTTTACTACTAACAGAGATAGAAAAGTGGGTGGTAGGTATAAAAAGGTTGACTACCCCTGGGTTAGATATTCCCTCCATCGTTCTTCCGATGTTTTAGCCTCCAGTCCCCTAATCCTCTTTCTTGCTTTTCTCTGCCCTCTTTCTAGAGTCAGTAGGTGTCGACCCTTTTGCCCAGGGAACAATTCACACCATCTGCTGCTGTGGCCTAGAGGTGGAGCTCTTGCCTCCCAATCAAGAGGTTGTGAGTTCAATCCTAGGTACAGGCAGAGGTAGGGTCTCCTGCTAGGGCAAGGGGGTTGGACTAGATGACCTGCAAGGTCCGTTCCGATTCTGTTAAAGTGCTCAAGTGGTTCTGCCCATGTCACCTCCCTTATGCTCTGGACCAGGGGTCCTGAATACAGGTAGTCCTTGACATACGACCACCATGGAGCCCAAAATTTCTGCTTTTAAGTGAGACCTATTTTTGTGGGTGGGGGGGAGTGAATTGGGCCCTCGTTTTACAAACCTTTCTTGCCACCATGGTTAAAGTGGGTGTTAAGTGAGTAACTTGGTTGTTAAGTAAGTCTGCTTCCCAGTGGCCCTTTATTTTCCGTCAGAGTGCTGCACGAAGGCATGAAGGCCAGAAATGGGCTGCAGGATGTGTGCGTGTGACGCCTCCCTGCACGCAGGGTGGGATTCAGCCAGTTCGGATCGGTTCGGATGAACCAGATGCTAATTTTGCATGCGGATCACTGAAACGGCACTTGCAACGACTGGCTGGCCCTGCCCACCCTGCCCATTTCCCTCCCAGGAGTCTCCACACAGCCTGTTCATCATGCCAGGGAAGTGGAGGGCCCGCACGGAGGCTCTGGGAGGACGAAAAACAGGCCTCCCGGAAGTCCAGAAACGGGCCTGTTTCCTGTTTCCAAAGGGCCTCCAGAGCCCCCTCCCCAAGTAGGCCGAGCAGGTGGGCTATGCCCACCCAACAAAGGGGCAGAGAAGCGGCTGCTAACGTTTTTCAGTCCCGCCCCTGATTTATCCATTAGTGAACTAAGACGTTTCAACACCTCCCCACCAACGGTGGGTTCCTACCGGTTCGGCCCGGTTCAGCCGAACCTGTTGCAGTTTGGCGGCCTGGGACGTTGGAATCCACGTCTGCCATGCCCGCGAATTGGTTCTCCCTTAGATACCACTATCTTGGTTATTGTTTTGTTTTGGTGTTTTTTTTTTTTGAGGAAAAAATCATCACCATCTTGGTTATTGGTTTGGTTTGGTTTGGTTTGGCTTCTTCTTCTTCTTCTTCTTCTTCTTCTTCTTCTTCTTCTTCTTCTTCTTCTTCTTCTTCTTCTTCTTCTTCTTCTTCTTCTTCTTCTTCTTCTTCTTCTTCTTCTTCTTCTTCTTCTTCTTCTTCTTCTTCTTCTTCTTCTTCAGCTTCTCCTCTCCCCCCCCCCTCCTCCTCCTCCTCCTCCTTCTTCCTTCATCTTCTTCTTCTCTGCTTCAGCTTCTCCTCCTCCTCCTCCTCCTCCTCCTCCTCCTCCTCCTCCTCCTCCTCCTTCTTCTTCTTCAGCTTCTCCTCTCCCCCCTCCTCCTCCTCGTCCTTCTTCTTCCTTCATCTTCTTCTTCTCTGCTTCAGCTTCTCCTCTCCCTCCTCCTCCTCCTCCTCCTCCTCCTCCTCCTCCTCCTTCTTCTTCTTCTTCTTCAGCTTCTCCTCTCCCCCCCTCCTCCTCCTCCGTCCTTCTTCTTCCTTCATCTTCTTCTTCTCTGCTTCAGCTTCTCCTCTCCCTCCTCCCTCCTCCTCCTCCTCCTCCTCCTCCTCCTCCTCCTTCTTCTTCTTCTTCAGCTTCAGCTTCTCCTCTCCCTCCTCCTCCTCCCCTCCTCCTCCCTCCTCCTCCCTCCTCCTCCTCCTCCTCCTCCTCCTCCTTCCTTCCTTCCTTCTTCTTCTTCTTCTTCTTCTTCTTCTTCTTCTCTTCTTCTTCTTCTTCTTCTTCTTCTTCTTCTTCTCCTCTCCCCCCCTCCTCCTCCTCGTCCTTCTTCTTCTTCTTCTTCTTCTCTGCTTCAGCTTCTCCTCTCCCTCCTCCTCCTCCTCCTCCTCCTCCTCCTCCTCCTCCTTCTTCTTCTTCTTCTTCAGCTTCTCCTCTCCCCCCCCTCCTCCTCCTCATCCTTCTTCTTCCTTCATCTTCCTTCTTCTCTGCTTCAGCTTCTCCTCCCTCCTCCTCCTCCTCCTCCTCCTCCTCCTCCTCCTCCTTCTTCTTCTTCTTCTTCCTTCATCTTCTCTTCTCTGCTTCAGCTTCTCCTCTCTCCCCCCCCTCCTCCTCCTCCTCCTCCTCCTCCTCCTCCTCCTCCTCCTCCTTCCTTCATCTTCTTCTTCTCTGCTTCAGCTTCTCCTCTCCCCCCCCCTCCTCCTCCTCCTCCTCCTCCTCCTCCTCCTTCTTCTTCTCTGCTTCAGCTTCTCCCTCTCCCTCCTCCTCCTCCCCTCCTTCTCCTCCTCCTCCTCCTCCTCCTCCTCCTCCTTCTTCTTCTTCCTTCATCTTCTTCTTCTCTGCTTCAGCTCCTCCTCGTCCTCCTCGTCCTCCTCGTCCTCCTCGTCCTCCTCGTCCTCCTCGTCCTCCTCGTCCTCCTCCTCCTCCTCCTCCTCCTCCTCCTCCTTCTTCTTCTTCTTCTTCTTCTTCTTCTTCTCTGCTTCAGCTCCTCCCTCCTCCTCCTCCTCTTCATGGGCGTTCCTCAATTTTGAGGAACGCCCATGCGCCAACCGAAGGTATCAACTGCCGGAACCCACCCCCGGCTCCCCCACCCCCATTCGGACAGGGCCTGGCCCCCTCCCAAGGGAGAGCCTCTCATTGTTGGGCCAAAGGCATGGCCAGCCTCACGTAGGGAATCTTGTAAATCATGCCCAGGGCTGCCATTGTCAACGTGCTTCGCGGCCCTTGGAATAACACAGCTGGCGGCTTCTGTATCGGGAGGAACCCGCTTATCGCCATTCGGCTGCCTCCTGACCTTCCAAGCAGCCCTGCTGATTCATATGGAAAGGGGCTCCGTTGTTTCCCATCCTGACTCCACGCCAGGCCCCCTCCCTCCTCCCTCCCCCCCCTTTCTCCCCCTCCTCCCCTTCTCCCAAACGCTGCCAGGCAATTAGAGTGGATTTATGAGCGAGGGGGGGGGGGAGGGGTGGCTTTGGGTGCCAAGCCACAAACGTGATTAAATATTTTTTAAGAGCTTTCCATGAGGCTCTTGGGGTGAAGATGAACCCTGGGGCACTCTTCCAAAACTGGCGCATGGGAGGTGGATTGTGATTGTCTTTCTTTCTTTCTTTCTTTCTTTCTTTCTTTCTTTCTTTCTTTCTTTCTTTCTTTCTTTCTTTCTTTCTTTCTTTCTTTCTTTCTTTCTTTCTTTCTTTCTTTCTTTCTTTCTTTCTGTCTGTCTGTCTTTCTTTCTCCTTCCTGCTTCTGCTACTGCTTTGGCTTCTTTTTCCTCCTCCTTCTCCTCCTCTTCTCCTCCTCCTTCCTCTTCCTCCTCCTCCTCCTCCTTCTTCCTCTTCCTCCTCCTCCTCCTCCTCCTCCTCTTCCTTCTGCTTCGTTCTTCTTCTTCTGCTTCTGTTTTTCCTCTTCTTCCTCCTCCTCTTCTTCTCCTCCTCTTCTCTTCCTTCTGCTTCTTCTGCTACTCATCCTCTAATTCCTCCTCCTCCTCCTCCTCCTCCTTCTTCTTTTTCCTCCTCCTCCTCCTCCTCCTCTTCCTTCTGCTTCTTCTGCTTCTACTCTAATTCTTCTTCTTCTGCTTCTGCAACTTCTGTTTTTCCTCTTCTTCCTCCTCCTCTTCTTCTCCTCCTCTTCTCCTCTTCCTTCTGCTTCTTCTGCTACTCCTCCTCTAATTCCTCCTCCTTCTCCTCCTCCTCCTTCTTCTTTTTCCTCCTCCTCCTCCTCCTCCTCCTCCTCTTCCTTCTGCTTCTTCTGCTTCTACTCTAATTCTTCTTCTTCTGCTTCTGCAACTTCTGTTTTTCCTCTTCTTCCTCCTCCTCTTCTTCTCCTCCTCTTCTCTTCCTTCTGCTTCTTCTGCTACTCATCCTCTAATTCCTCCTCCTCCTCCTCCTCCTCCTCCTCCTCCTCCTCCCTTCTTCTTTTTCCTCTTCTTCCTCCTCCTCCTCCTCCTCTTCCTTCTGCTTCTTCTGCTACTCATCCTCTAATTCCTCCTCCTCCTCCTCCTCCTCCTCTCCTCCTACTCCTCCTCCTACTTCCTCTTCCTCTTCCTCCTCCTCCTCTTCCTCTTCTTTCTGCTTCTTCTGCTTCTACTCTAATTCTTCTTCTTCTGCTTCTGCAACTTCTGTTTTTCCTCTTCTTCCTCCTCCTCTTCTTCTCCTCCTCTTCTCCTCTTCCTTCTGCTTCTTCTGCTACTCCTCCTCTAATTCCTCCTCCTCCTCCTCCTCCTCCTCCTCCTCCTCCTCCTCCTTCCTCTTCCTCTTCCTCCTCCTCCTCTTCCTCTTCCTTCTGCTTCTTCTGCTACTCCTCCTCTAATTCCTCCTCCTCCTCCTCCTCTTCTCCTCCTCCTCCTTCCTCTTCCTCCTCCTCCTCCTCTTCCTCTTCTGCATTCTGCTTCTTCTGCTTCTACTTCTCTAATTCTTCTTCTTCTGCTTCTGCTTCTTCTGTTTTTCCTCTTCTCCTCCTCCTCTTCTTCTCCTCCTCTTCTCCTCTTCCTTCTGCTTCGTTCTGCTTCTTCTGCTTCTACTCCTCGTCAATAATAATTCTCCTCCTCCTCCCACTCTTCCTCCTCCTCCTCCTCCTCCTTCAAACAGGCTTATTTGCTTGAGGCTTTTGGACAGCCAACCCTGCTTAAGGGGGCATAAACGGAGGGTGGCAGCGAACGCAGCAACAGACAGACGTGCCAGCAAAGTAATAAAGGCGCTATTGATTATTCGTTTTCCCTGTTTCACAAAATCTCCTCTTCAATTTTTTTTAAAAAATGTTTTTTTTAACTTGCCATTCAGAAATAGCAGTTCAGAACCTTGAAGTCTGTATTCTCATGAGAATAACAGAATAGCACAGCTGGAAGGGACCTTGGAGGCGTTCTAGTCCAGCGGTCACCGACTGGGGGGCCGTGAGAAAATGTCGTTGGTCCGCAGAAAAATTATTTGCATTGTTTATATGGCACTCAATCAGGGGTCCTCCAACTACGGCCCCTGGGACGGATACGTGCAATGGACGCTTGTGTTGCTGCAGAGAGTCTCCCCCTTCGGGGTCTTTTCGTGGGGGGCAGGAATTCCCACTTGGGGTCTGCTTCAGCCTCCTGGTGGGGGGCTTTGGGCGAAGGCTGGAGGGAAGAGCCGCTGGTGGCAAAGAGCCGGAGGGCCTCGTTCCAGTGGGACGGCATCCTGGCCTGGAACTGGCTGACCATCTCAGCCCCCCTGAGCCTCCAGGTGCCGGCACCTGGCCTTGCCCTCCCACAGGCCTTCCCTCTGCTTGGAAAGCCCATGCTCCTAGTCCTCAGTGAGGTGCTTCCGCTGAGCCTCCTTCTCGGCCAGATCCCATTTGAACTGAGCTCTTTGGCCAACTCTTTCTCCTGGGGGGCTGCTCAGCTCCAGGAACGGCTTCCTGTTGGGGCCCCTCAGGAGCCCAGGCGGGCAGGGGAGGAGTAGCGAGTAGAGGCTGGCAAAGCGCCCCTCGATGTGAGTGACATCAAGTTGGCCATGCCCATCCAGTCACATGACCACCTGGCCACACCCACCCACCCAACCAGTCATTAGACAGATCCGATTAGTGGTCCGTGGGATTTAAAATGATGAATTTAGTGGTCCCTGAGGTCCGAAAAGTTGGTGACCCCTGTTCCTCAACCTTAGTCCAACCCTAGTTGGACCCCTACTCCAACTCCCTGCTCAAACAGGAGACCTTATACAGGTAATATAGTTTTTTATATACAATAGTTTGACTCCCTCTTCTTTGTGGGTTGCCCCAAAGGAGAGGGAGTCAAGCTATTCTCCAAGGCACCTGAGGGCAGAACAAGAAGCAATGGGTGGAAACTAATCCAGGAGAGAAGCAACTTAGAACTGAGGAGAAATTTCCTGACAGTGAGAACAATGAATCAGTGGAACAGAAGTTGCCTCCAGAAGTTGTGAATCTCCCAACACTGCAAGTCTTCAAGAAGATGTTGGTTTAAAAATCAACAAACAAAAAACTAAAATATTAACCAAAAATATAACAGGGAAACAAAAGGAGCAAATACAAGAATTAATGGGAATTGAAATCGTTAAAAAGGTGAAATACCTGGGAATCTGGCTAACCAATAGATGTTCTGCAATTAAAGAGCTAAACTACAATAAACTAATAAGAGAAACGGCCGGGCAACTTGAAAATTGGAGTAAAATCCCAATATCTTTATTAGGAAGGATAGCGGCTATCAAGGCATATATTTTACCAAAATGGATATACTTATTTCAAACAGCACCTGTAAAACCAAATAAAGAATTCTTCCAAAAATTAGATCAGATCTCTCTTAAATTTGTCTGGCAGGGAAAAAAAGCACGTATTAAAAAAAAAATGCTCCAGGAACACAAATTGAAAGGAGGTCTGGGACTACCAAACTGGGAGCTCTATTATTATGCATCAACATTAACCTGGGTTAAAGATTGGGTCACTCTCTCAAGGAATCGAATATTGGCACTTGAAGGCCATGATTTGCCCCAGGGTTGGCATTCATATCTCTGGCCCAAAAATAACAAACATCCCAAAAGTTTTATAAACCATCATACTAGGGCAACTCTTTTTATGTCATGGTTAAAAATCAAACAACTTTATAACCAAATTCCAAGATGGTTAGCACCAATTGAGGCAGTGACTTACCCAACAGTTCATAACTCAAAAAGAAACTTAACCTATGATGATCTGATAGACGAAATTGGCAATATTAGAACAAGGGCAGACTTAGAGCAAAGGGGGTGGAAAATAGACTGGTGGTCCTACACCCAAGCAATGTCTAAATTTAACAGGGATAAAAAACAATTTGGAATTTACCCATCAAAACAGGATACTGATAAGATTCTATGGGACTCACCGACTAAATTTATCTCCAAAGCATACAAATTACTTTTACAAGGTTACATCGGTGAGGAAATAGTCAAAGATGCTATGATCGCTTGGGGAAGAAACATAGGAAGGAACATTACACTGGATGAATGGCAAACAATTTGGAGCAAATCTATCAAAATGACCCTGGCCTCCTCATTTAAGGAGAACCTATACAAAATGCTGTACAGGTGGTATTTACCACCAGCCAGAATAGCGCACATGTTCCCGAATACCTCTGATAGATGCTGGAAATGTAAAACAGCCAGGGGTACGTTCTTCCACCAATGGTGGACTTGCCCAAGAATCAATCAACTTTGGAAGAAGACGCAGACCTGGTTGTTGGAAATAGTAGGTATCAACTTTCCCCTCAAACCGGAATATTACCTAATTGGCATTAAACCAAACCAAATTGAGAACAGAGACTGGTACCTTTTCATACATATAACAACTGCAACAAGGATGGCCATTGCCCAACAATGGAAAGACTGTAACATACCAACGGACCAACTAATCATATCAAAATTTTTTAACTGTGCTGAATCAGATAGGCTAACATATGTTTTAAGGGACAAAGCAGAATCAACTTATGCTCAATCATGGGGAAGGTGGTACATATGGTACGATAAAAGAACAAAAGGATACCAAAGCAAACAACCAACTAACATAAACATGAAATAAATACAAGGAACAAATGAGGCAATAGTGAACTTAAGACAACTGTAGAGACACATGTACAGACAGTTATATTAAAATGTATATAACAATGGATAGAACAGACTGGGACATACAAAAACTTTTGAATTGGGGGAATAGCTATACCCCCCGGTATGTCCACCCCCTTTTTCTCACTTTCCTATCTTCCCACTCTTCTTTTCCCTCTTTCTGCCCTAAAAATGTACATTGTATACTTGTTAAATGTTATATTTTATATTTATACTAATAAAAACTATTTAAAAAAAAAAAAAGAAGATGTTGGATAGCCATCTGTCTGAAGTGGTGTAGGGCTTTCTGCCTAGGCAGGGGGTTGGACTAGAAGACCTTCAAGGTCCCTTCCAACTTGGCTATTGTATTGTATTATTATAGTCTTTGCCTTATAGCATATATAAGTTGAGGTGTTATTGCTAGTGCTACAGTAGTTCATTTAGCGACCGTGGGAAGTTATAACCGCCCTGAAAAAAGTTAGGGTCGTTTTTCACACTTGCAGACCCCCTGCAGCCTCACCATGGTCATGGGAACGAAATTCAGATGCTTGGCAACTGACTCATACTTACGACGGTCGCAGTGCCCCAGGGGGTCGCATGTTACCCTTTTGTGACCTTCTGACAACCAGCGTCCATGGGGAAGCCAGATTCACTTTAACGGCCCTGTTACTTACCTAACATCTGCGATGATTCACTTAACAACAGTGGCAAGAAAGGTCGTAAAAGGGGCCCAAAGCTCACTTCACCACCATCTACGACGTTAAAAATCTGGGGCTTCCTTATGGGCGTAAGATGAAAACCGCCTGTAGTTTCACACCTGGTGCATGGATTCTGCAGAGGTCTTCCTCATTTCCCCACCACGATGTAGCAATTACAAGATTATAAGAGGGTTTCCCTCAGGACTCCCCTGGAGAGCCTTTTCTAAGTCTTTCCTGACCTCACTTGAAGGACTTGGACTTTTCAAGATCTTTCCATCTCATCCTGGGGATCCTTTAAAAAAAAAAAGCTATTACCACCTGGCAGACGGTGCTGTTGTTGTTAGTTGCGAAGTGGTGTCCAGCCCATTGCGACCCCATGGACCACGTTCCTCCAGGCCTTCCTGTCCTCTCCCATCCTCTGGAGTCCATTGAAGCTCACGCCGGCTGCTTCGGTGACTCCATCCAGCCCCCTCCTTCTCTGCCGTCCCCTTCTTCTTCTTCTGCCCTCCATCGTTCCCAGTGTGAGGCTCTTCTCCAGGGAGTCCTTCCTTCTTCTTAGGTAGCCAAAGTACTTGAGATAGATAGATAGATAGATAGATAGATAGATAGATAGATAGATAGATAGATAGATAGATAGATAGATAGATAGATAGATGATAGATAGATAGATAGATAGATAGATAGATAGATAGATAGATAGATAGATCTGTCATTCCATTCTTCTTTTGCCCTCCATCGTTCCCAGCATGAGGCTCTTCTCCAGGGAGTCCTTCCTTCTTCTTAGGTAGCCAAAGTACTTGAGATGGATGGATGGATGGATGGATTGTTGTTGTGAGTTGTGAAGTAATATCCAACCCATCTCAACCCCATGGACAATGTTCCTCCAGGCCTTCCTGTCCTCTCCCATCCTCTGGAGTCCATTGAAGTTCACACCAACTGCTTCAGTGATTCCATCCAGCCCCGTCGGCCGTCCCCTTCTTCTTCTTTTGCCCTCCATAGTTCCCAGCATGAAGCTCTTCTCCAGGGAGTCCTTCTTCCTTCTCCTTAGGTGACCAAAGTACTTGAGATAGATAGATAGATAGATAGATAGATAGATAGATAGATAGATAGATAGATAGATAGATAGATAGATAGATAGATAGATAGATATAGTTGTAGTTAGTTGTGAAGTTGCGTCCAACCCATCGTGACCCCATGGACCATGTTCCTCCAGGCCTTCCTGTCCTCTCCCATCCACTGGAGTCCATTGAAGCTCAGGCCAACTTCTTGGGTGACTCCATCCAGCCCCCTCCTTCTCTGCCGTCCCCTTCTTCTTCTTTTGCCCTCCATCGTTCCCAGCTCTTCTCTAGGGAGTCCTTCCTTCTCAGCAGGTGGCCAAAGTACTTGAGATAGATAGATAGATAGATAGATAGATAGATAGATAGATAGATAGATAGATAGATAGATAGATAGATAGATAGATAGATAGATAGATAGATAGATAGATAGATATATGTTGTGACTTGCCAAGTTGTGTCTGACCCCATGGACCATGTTCCTCCAGGCCTTCCTGTCCTCTCCCATCCTCTGGAGTCCATTGAAGCTCACGCCGGCTGCTTCGGTGACCCCATCCAGCCTCCTCCTTCTCTGCCGTCCCCTTCTTCTTCTTTTGCCCTCCATCGTTCCCAGAATGAGGCTCTTCTCCAGGGAGTCCTTCTTCTTTCTCTTTAGGTGGCCAAAGTCTTTGAGTTTCCTCTTCAGGATCTGGCCTTCTAAAGAGCAGCCAGGGTGGATCTCCTCCAGGACTGACCGCTTGGATGGCCTTGCAGTCCAAGGGACTCAATGCAGGAGTCTTCTTCTCCAGCACCAGAGTCCCAAGGCCTCCATTTTTTGGCGCTCAGCCTTCCTTATGGCCCAACTTCCGCAGCCATCCATGGCAACTGGGAAAACCATAGCTTGACGAAGTGCACTTGTGTTGGCAGGGGGATGTCAGCCGGCACAGGGTAATAAAAACGAGGACAAATAGAAAAACAGCTTCTATCCCAGGGCAGGTACCATATTGAATTCTACCGTACAGTGCAATATTAATGCAATATTGGTTTTCAGTTCAGTTGTATGGAATGCGAAGGACGTGTGTTTGTGTGTTTTATTTTTTGGTGTATAATGTGCACTGAAGATGGCATTCAATGGCGTTGTACGAGGTGCAATTACAATGACAAAATTAGTGGACCAGAGGAATGCTGTCGATATAATTTGCTTGGACTTCAGTAAGGCATTTGACAAGGTAGACCATAACCTACTACTAGATAAAGTAGAAGAATGTGGGTTAGACAGCATCACCATCAGATGGATTCGCAACTGGTTGACCAACCACACTCAACGTGTAGTCCTCAATGGAACTGCATCTACATGGAAGGAAGTATGCAGTGGAGTCCCCCAAGGCTCTGTTTTAGGCCCAGGACTCTTCAACATCTTCATCAATGATTTGGACGAGGGGATAAATGGGGAACTCATCAAATTTGCAGAGGACACCAAGCTGGCAGGAATAGCCAACACTCCAGAAGATAGGCTTCAGATACAGAAGGATCTTGACAAACTTGAACATTGGGCATTATCTAATAAAATGAAATTCAATTGTGAAAAAAGTAAGGTCCTACATATAGGCAAGAAAAACAAAATGCACAGGTACAGGATAGGTGGTACCTTGCTCAATAGTAGCAACTGTGAGAGGGATCTTGGAATCCTAGTGGACAACCATTTAAATGTGAGCCAGCAGTGTGCAGCAGCTGCCAAAAAAGCCAACACAGTTCTAGGCTGCATAAACAGAGGGATAGAATCTAGATCACGTGAAGTGTTAATGCCACTGTATAGTGCCTTGGTAAGGCCACACTTGGAATACTGCATACAGTTTTGGTCGCCACGATGTAGAAAAGACGTGGAGACTCTGGAAAGAGTGCAGAGAAGAGCAACCAAGATGATTAGGGGACTGGAGGCTAAAACATATGAAGAACGGTTGCAGGAACTGGGTATGTCTAGTTTGAGGAAGAGAAGGACCAGGGGAGACAGGATAGCAGTGTTCTGATATCTCAGAGGGTGCCACAAAGAAGAGCGAGTCAAACTATTCTCCAAGGCACCTGGGGGCAGGGCAAGAAGCAATGGGTGGAAACTAATTAAGGAGAGAAGCAACTTAGAACTAAGGAGAAATTTCCTGACAGTTAGAACAATTAACCTCTGGAACAGCTTGCCTCCAGAAGTTGTGAATGCCCCAACCCTGGAAGTCTTTAAAAAGATGTTAGATAGCCATTTGTCTGAAATGGTATAAGGTTCCTGCCCACGCAGGGGGTTGGACTAGAAGACCTACAAGGTCCCTTCCAACTCTGCTATTGTATTGTATTGTATTGTAAACTAAAGCAATTCCTGATCTCAGACCCAGGAGCTCATGTTCAGGTGTCCATGCTCTTCGTCTCTTCGCAGGTGATCCCGATGCTTCCCCGACTGCTGTGTGAAGAGCTCTGCAGCCTTAATCCCATGACGGACAGGCTGACCTTCTCCGTCATTTGGAAGCTGACTCCACAAGGAAAGGTAAGCCTGGATTTCCTGGTACCGTATTTTTCGGCGTATAAGACGCGCCGGAATATAAGACGTACTAAGGTTTTGTAGAGGCAGATTTTTTAAAAAAAAGTTTTTACACTCTGCAGACCTCCCAAAAACGGGCCGTTTTTCGCGAAAATGGGCCCGTTTTTTAAAAAAAAGGCATGAATAGCCTTTAGGAGGCTTGTAGTGCTCCTGGGCAACGGGGAGGCCCCAAAACGAGCAAAAACAGCCAATTTGTCATCAAAAGATTGCATGCATAGCCTTTAGGAGGCTAATAGAGTGCTCCTTGGGGCTGGGGGGTGGGGGGCAAAATTGAGCAAACAACGGCCCATTTTTCGCTCATTTCTGCCCTCCCCAGCCCCCAGGAGCTCTCTGGAAGCCTCCTAAAGGCTCTGCATGGCCATTATGGTGAAGGGGGCGGGGTTTCAGGAGGTCAAAAATGCTCTATTCAGTGTATAAGACGCCCCCAGATTTTCAGCCTCTTTTTTGAGGGAAGAAGGTGCGTCTTATACTCTGAAAAATACATCTGTGTCTGTCTGTCTGTCTCCTGTGCCAAGCGCATGGGGCTTACAAATGTTTTGACCTAGGTCATCCGAAGATCATGAAGCCGACTCCTCGTCCCGATAAAACCCCTTTTATTTAGTTTTAAAGGGAATTCCTCTCCAGCATAGTCCCGGCCGACTATCTTTCAAGAGATTTCACAACTACAGGCCTTTGATCAAGCGCCACCCTGTGTAGCAGATAATACCTGGCAAGAAGTCAGGAACATAGATCTTCACCCTCATGAATGTAACGATTGTATTTTTCGGAGTATAAGGTTTTGAAGAGGTAAATTAAAAAAAAAAGGTTTTGCACTCTGAAGGCCTCCCAAACTGTCTGTGCGCCTAATTATTTTGTGAAGCCGAGAGTTTGAGAGGCCTGCAAAGTGCTCCTGGGGGCTGGGGGGAGGGCAAAAATGAGCAAAAAAACAGCCCATTTTTTGCCCCCAGGAGCATTTTGCTGGCCTCCCATATTTGCGAAGGGGGCGAGGTTTCGGGAGGGCAGAAATGCTGTGTTCAGTGTATAAGACGCACCCAGATTTTCTCCCTCGTTTGAGGCGGGGAAAAGGTGCATCTTATACTCTGAAAAATACGACAATTGTCTCCTGCAAACTCCACTCCCCTTTCGCTCCTCTTTTATTCCCTCTGGGAGGGGCCATTCACCGTCCCCCTGTGGCCTTCCTCCCACGTCGACCCCTGTTCTTTAGCTGTTTCCTTCGTCCGGTCATTCTGCGCATGTACACACTGGGAACGGGCTCCATCTGTTCTTCTGCCTCACTGTTGTCTGGCTAATTGTCTCCTGCAAACTCCACTCTCCTTCCGCTCCTCTTTTATTCCCTCTGGGAGGGGCCCTTCATCGTCCCCCTGTGGCCTTACTCCCACGTCGACCCCTGTTCTTTAGCTGTTCCCTTCGTCTGGTCATTCTGCGCATGCGCACACTGGGAACAGGCTCCAGCTGTTCTTCTGCCCCACTGATGTCTGACTTTGAAGGCAGATGCTCTTCTCCAACCTCCTTACTCTCTGAGTCTGACACCATCTCCATTGGCCGCCGGCAGGCCACAACAACAAGCATACCCCATCGCTCTTAATCTGTAACAACACCCTCCACATCCTTTCATTTAAAGGTTGGCATTTTTTAGATTTTCCTGAAATGTTTGGGGCCAGCTGTTCTTCGGCTTTCCTCTTTTTCTCCTCCCCCCCCCCATCTGTTGATATCCAATTGATGACCTGGTTCTTCGCCGTTGGGTAGTCCAATTGACCTGCACAGAACCATCTGTTCCAAAACTGGTTCCTGGATGGGATAACGTCCATCCAAAACCCCGAGGTGATCCCATCCAGCTGAAGGCCAGGAGTTCAAGAGGCCTCTTCCCCTTGTTGTCCCTTCTCGGCCACCAATCTTCCAAAGGGGGAACGACCTCCATTGTCAATAGCTTCCCTAATTACCAGAGATGTGTCTTCACTGAGGAGGAGAAGGAGGAGGAGAAGGAGAAGAAGAGAGGAGGAGGAGGAGAAGAGAGGGTGAGGAGGAAGAGGAGAATAAGAAGAAGGAGAAGAGAGGGTGAGGAGGAGAGGAAGAAGAAGAAGGGGGAGGGGGAGGGGGAGGAGGAGAAGTAGAAGAAGGAGGAGGAGGAAGAAGAGGAGGAGGAGGAGGAGGAGGAGAAGAAGAAGAAGAAGAGAGGGGGAGGGGGAGGAGGAGAGGAGGAAGAAGAAGAAGAAGAGGAGGAGAAGAGGGGGAGGACGAGAAGGAGGAGGAGGGGGAGGAGGAGGAGAAGAAGGAGGAGGGGAGGAGGAGAAGAAGAAGGAGAAGGGGGAGGAGGAGAAGAAGAAGAAGAAGGAGAGGGCGAGGAGAAGAAGAAGAAGAAGAAGAAGAAGAAGAAGAAGAAGAAGAAGAAGAAGAAGAAGAAGAAGAAGAAGAAGAAGAAGAAGAAAAGAGGGTGAGGAGGAGGAGAAGAAGAAGAAGAGAGTTGAGGAAGAGGAGAGGAAGAAGAAGAAGAAGGGGGGAGGGGGAGGAGAAGAAGAAGAAGAAGAAGCAGAAGGAGGAGGAGGAAGAAGAGGAGGAGGAGGAGGAGAAGAAGAAGAAGAAGAAGAGAGGGTGAGGAGGAGGAGGAGAGGAGGAAGAAGAACAAGAAGAGAAGAAGAAGAGGGGGAGGAGGAGAAGAAGGAGGAGGAGGAGGAGAAGGAGAAGGAGAAGGAGGAGGGGGGAGGAGGAGAAGAAGAAGAAGAAGAAGAAGAAGAGAGGGGGAGGGGGAGGGGGAGGAGAAGAGGAGGAAGAAGAACAAGAAGAGAAGAAGAGGGGGAGGGGGAGGAGGAGGAGAAGAAGAAGGAGGAGGAGGAGGGGGGAGGAGGAGGAGGAGAAGAAGAAGAAGAAGAAGAAAGGGGGAGGGGGAGGAGGAGAGGAGGAAGAAGAACAAGAAGAGAAGAAGAAGAGGGGGAGGAGGAGGAGAAGGAGGAAGAGGAGGGGGAGGAGGAGGAGAAGGAGAAGGAGGAGGAGGAGGGGGAGGAGGAGAAGCAGAAGAAGAAGAAGAAGAAGAAGAAGAAGAAGAAGAAGAAGAAGAAGAAGAAGAAGAAGAAGAAGAAGAAGAAGAAGAAGAAGAAGAAGAAGAAGAAGAAGAAGAAGAAGCCTTCAAATGCCTCTGAATCATATCCCTCCAGTCCAGTGTTTCTCAACTGTTGTTGCGATGAAGAAAGACGCTTAGGCAGGAAAAAGTGGACTTGGAACGCATGCAGAACAGCTGTGGGATCTCCCTTTTTATTGTCATATTGGTTTACATGGCAGGAGCTGATTCATTGATCAAAGTGCACTTGCAATGGTTAGCTAAACAAAGCTCATGGTTAATACAAAGCTCATGGTTAATGCTTATTCATGTGGACAGTTCAAAAGTTTAGTGCTGCAAGCGATGTAATGTGCCTACGTGTGCCAAATCTCATGTTTAATTCTTGAAGAATTAATCATTAAGGACCACTATGTTGACTGTTGCATTCTTCAGCGTGGTTTGCCAGCTACTATTGTATCTATTGTATTTATTCTTGTATGTATATTTTATAGTGTTTTAATTTTTCCCTGTGCACCGCTCCGAGTCCCCCTGGGGAGAGGACGCGGTATATAAAATAAATATTATTATTATTATTATTATTATTATTATTATTATTATTACTACTAAGAAAGCCATAATCTCCACTGTCAACCTTGGCGAGTTTAAGGCGAGTGGACTTCAACTCCCAGAATTCCCCAGCCAGCATGGCTGGCTGGGGAATTCTGGGAGTTGAAGTCCACTGGTCTTAAACTCGCCAAGGTTGAAAAACACTGCTCTAGTCCATAACCTTGGGGGCGTTTTCCGCCCTTCTCCATCCTGGCTGCTCCCCCAGGTTACCTGGCTTGAACCCAGCACTCCGACGAGGTCAGGTTGAGCGTTGCCCGATGCTTTTCGTGACGCGTCACTGAAAAAGTGGCGCTCGGGTGCTGGAAAACAGCTGTTCCCGAAAAATCCACCTGACGGCCAGGGCCGTCCTTTGACTTCAACACATTCCTGAAAACTGCTAGAATTTGTTTTGTTGTTCTCCATAGCAGCAACCTTAAAACGCTTCTAATAGCCGGGAGAGGTTAATCTGCTGGGTTGCAGTGATCTGGCTGAGATTGATGGGATTAACACCTGGGCTGCTGACAGCCAGGTATGAGACGGATCAAGAGGAGAGGAAAAGAGGAGGGGGGCATTTAATGCGCCCTCATGCCCCAAGGCACACGGTCTTCCTTGGGGAAGCGTTCCCATGGCTGCAGGCAATTAGTACTTCCCCAGCAATATATGAGTTATGGCTATGGGTTTTTCTCAGTTGCCATGGATGGCTGTGAAGGTTGGACCGTAAGGAAGGCTTGAGGGCCAAAGAATGGAGGCCTTGGGACTCTGGTGCTGGAGAAGATGTCTTGCAATACAATATTGTATTGCAAGCAGAGCTGGAAGGGACCTTGGAGGTCATCTAGTCCAACCCCCTGCCTAGGCAGGAAACCCTACACTAGGCCCTTGTGTGAATTTCAGGCTGTTGTTTTTGTTGATGATGAAGTTGTTGTTTTCCTGTGTCGGAGCATTTTTAAAAGAGTCACGATGGCATTTGCAATTTTTTGGTTTAAAAAAAAAAAGGAAGCTCTTTGGAAAAATCAGCCACGCTTATGCGCTGAGATGGGGACTACAGCCAAGTGTAGGGTTTCCTGCCTAGGCAGGGGGCTGGACTAGAAGACCTCCAAGGTCCCTTCCAACTCTGCTATTGTATTGTATTGCAAGACATTAAGAGAGGCTGGCTCCTGGGGAGGAAAGCGATGGCAAATGTAGACAGCATCCTAAAAAGCAGAGACATCCCCCTGCCAATCAAAAGTGTGCCTAGTTAAGGCTGTGGTTTTCCCACTTGCAATGGATGGCTGTGAAGGTTGGACCATAAGGAAGGCTGAGCGCCCAAGAATGGAGGCCTTGGGACTCTGGTGCTGGAGAAGAAGACTCCTGCATTGAGTCCCTTGGACTGCAAGGCCATCCAACCGGTCAGTCCTGGAGGAGATCCACCCCGGCTGCTCTTTAGAAGGCCAGATCCTGAAGAGGAAACTCAAAGACTTTGGCCACCTAAGGAGAAGGAAGAAGGACTCCCTGGAGAAGAGCCTCATGCTGGGAACGATGGAGGGCAAAAGAAGAAGAAGGGGACGGCAGAGAAGGAGGAGGCTGGATGGAGTCACCAAAGCAGCCGGCCTGAGCTTCAATGGACTCCAGAGGATGGGAGAGGACAGGAAGGCCTGGAGGAACGTGGTCCATGGGGTTGCGATGGGTTGGATATGACTTCACAACAGTGATCAATTAATCTATCCATCCACCCATCTCAAGTACTTTGGCCACCTAAGGAGAAGGAAGGACTCCCTGGAGAAGAGCCTCATGCTGGGAGCGATGGAGGGAAAAAGAAGAAGAAGGGGACGGTAGAGAAGGAGGGGGCTGGATGGAGTCTCCGAAGCAGCCGACGTGAACTTCAATGGACTCCAGAGGATGGGAGAGGATAGGAAGGCCTGGAGGAACATGGTCCATGTGGTCACAATGGGTCAGACATGACTTCGCAATTCACAACTATCTATCTATCTATCTATCTATCTATCTATCTATCTATCTATCTATCTATCTATCTATCTATCTATCTATCTATCTATCTATCTATCTTTCCATTTTCTCTCTCTCTCTATCCTATCTATCTATCTATCTATCTATCTATCTATCTATCTATCTATCTATCTATCTATCTATCTATCTATCTATCTATCTATCTATCTATCTATCTATCTCAAGTACTTTGGCCACCTAAGGAGAAGGAAGAAGGACTCCCTGGAGAAGAGCCTCATGCTGGGAACGATGGAGGGCAGAAGAAGAAGAAGGGGACGGCAGAGAAGGAGGGGGCTGGATGGAGTCCCCGAAGCAGCCAGCGTGAGCTTCAATGGACTCCAGAGGATGGGAGAGGACAGGAAGGCCTGGAGGAACGTGGTCCATGGGGTTGACACAACTTCGCAACTAACAACAACAAAAGTATAAGATACAGCTAGTCCTCGACTTAAGGGCCACAATTGAACTCCAATGTTATGTTGCTCAGCGAAACATTTGTAAAGGGGGGATTGTCCCATTTTACGGCCTTCCTTTCCACTGTTGCTGAGTGAATCGCTACTGTGTTTAATAAGAACTCAGTTCTTAATTACTCTGGCTTTGCAAATGTCACAAAAGGCAAGGAACATGGCAACCCTCGTAAAGATGAACCAGCTGGAAATGTAAACTTGGATACAAATTCATATGTGTTTAGAAAAAAATGACCAAACCACATATAGCGTTTAAACCGCATATAGAATTATTTTTATTAGGCATTTTATTTATTTATTTATTATTCGATTTATATACCGCTCCTATCTCCATCAAGATGGACTCAGGGTGGTGTACAGGAAATTAAAAATCACACCAATAAATACAATGATAATATTCAAATGAATTAAATTAAATGAAATATCAGATGGTTTATTTATTTGATTTATATTCTCCAAAAGGACCCAGGGCGGCGCACAGGAATTTAAAATACATACAAAATAATACAAAAATACAATTTTTTTAAAAAAAACTATTAAATATCAGTCCTGCACTAAAACCAATTAAAATCCCCGATAAAACTATCTAAACTAGCCCCAGCGGAGGTTATGTTAGGCCGGTTTGATGAAAGAGGTGTGTTTTTAAACACTGGCAGAAGAGGCGGAGGTCGGTGATGGTACGGAGTTCAGGGGTTCGTTCAGGGGTCGTTCCACAGGGCAGGGCCCGCCACAGAGAAGGCCCTTCCCCTGGGTGTCGCCAGTCGGCATTGTCCGGCCGACGGCACCCTGAGAAGGCCCTCTCTGTGGGAGCGGATCGGTCGAAGGGATGTATGGGGCAGGAGATGGTCTCGCATATAACTATGATAAAGAAACAATATACATAATATTACACATCTTGACCGCAGCAAGAATGGCGTATGCACACCAGTGGAAGAGCGAAAACACCCTTTCAGAGGAGGCGACACTAAGGAAGATGCTAGTCTGGGTGGAAATGGACAGCCAGAAGCTGACTTGTCCCAGCTTCTGCCAACCTAGCAGTTCGAAAGCACGTAAAAAAATGCAATTAGGAAAACAGGAACCACCTTTGGTGGGAAGGGAACAGCGTTCCGCTCTGAGGGCCTTCTCAGTGGCTGGGCCATCCCTCTGGAATGACCTACCCCCCGAACTTCGGACCATCTCAGACCTTCCCCTCTTTCGCCGCTCACTTAAGACTTATCTGTTCCATCAAGCCGGCCTAGCTTAGCCAATGAGTAAATGCATTTTAGAATTTTAATTGGGATTTTTAGCACAGGCTTTTAGTTTAATTTATTCTTAATTCTTCTGTATTTATTGTTATTTATCGATTTTAATTTCCTGTGCACCGCCCTGAGTCCATTTCGACGGAGAAGGGCGGTTCTATAAATCTAAATAAATTAAATTAAATTAATTCGGGCGTTGAGTCCTGCCGGCCACATGACCCCGGAGACGTCTTCGGACAGCGCTGGCTCTTGGGCTTTGAAACGGAGATGAGCACCGCCCCCTAGAGTCAGGAACGACTAGCACAGATGTGTGATGGAAGCCTTCACCTTATTTAGAATGATAGATAAGTTGACATTCTAGGATATGATGGTCAGAAATCACTGTACTACGCTAGCACTGTTTGAAAATAGTATATATGTTATTTGCTTTTGTCTTTGTTTCATGGCAAGTGCAAATATATTAGAAACTAAAAAAATAAATATGAGCCGGTTGCCAAGCTTCTGCATTCTGATCGTGTGACCATGTGGAAAATGATCGTAAGTCACGTCTTCCAGTGCCGCTGTAACTTTGAACGGTCTCTAAGCGAGGACTACCTGTCCTAATTTAAACAATTGCAAGGGGTTGTTGACAAAAGAACTTGAGTGTCAGGCCTGCGTCCATCTTTTCTTTTGGATCTCTGGCCTGCCACACTTTCTATTGTTCGGCTATGCGTTTTCTATGGTGGGAGAATGGGAGGGGGGATTGTACGGAGTTAGATGCTAGGTAGCCATAACAAACTTCTTTCTAGAAAGTCAAGGTCATCCTTTGTCTTTGAACCTCTGCACTTGACCGGAACTGGATGGGTGGAAGCTGCCAGCATGGCAGTGGGAGATTGGACCATGGGAGGGACTTGTGGGCGTGGGGGGCAAGATCTTGAACTTTCAACTGGGAGGGGGAAACCGGGAAGCCTTCAGATTTGGGTTTCCCCAGATGTGCCAACATGGCTCCTCTCTTCATCAATGGGAACTTTGAGTAATACTTTGCCTTGGGACTCTGATTTAATTTTGGATGCTATTTGGAAACCTTGACATTGAGCACATTTCTTCTTGATGGTCTTTCTCATCTTGACATCCCAGATCCTGGACGAATGGTTCGGGCGGACCGTGATCCAATCCTGCGCGAAACTCAGCTACGACCACGCACAGAGCATGATTGAGAATCCAGAAAGGGTCTTCGGGACAGAGGAGCTGCCCCCCATCTCCTCCTGCCACACCGTGGCTGAGGTCCACCAAGCTGTCCAGGACCTCCACCAGATTGCCAAGCAGCTGCGTCAACAGCGCTTCGTGGATGGGGCTCTTCGCTTGGACCAGGTTAGCTCAACCTGCCTTAGGAGGAGCCTAAGGATTCTTGCTTAATCAAGATCCAATTGATAATATTGATAATAGGGTTCTGAAGCAAATCACACCTGCAGAAAAGGGAACGTGGGCTAGATGTGTTTGGAGACACCATGGGTGGCATTCACTCTTGGAGTAAGGGTGGACTTCAACTCCCAGAATCACCCATCCAGCTTTGATAAGCTAGGGAATTCTGGGAGTTGAAGTCCACCTGTACTTAAAGTGGCCAAGGTTGAGAAACACCTGGGTGGATTGACTTCAGGTTGACTTCAAGGTTGAGAAATACATGGATGGATGGATGGATGGATGGATGGATGGATGGATGGATGGATGGATGGATGGATGGATGGTCGGATGGATGGATGGATGGATGGATGGTCGGATGGATGGATGGATGGATGCATGGTCAGATGGATGGATGGATGGATGCATGGTTGGATGGATGGATGGATGCATGGTCGGATGGATGGATGGATGGATGGATGGATGCATGGTCAGAAGGATGGATGAAAGGTCGGACGGATGGATGGATGGTTGTATGGACTTCAACTCCCAGAATTCCCTAGCCAACTATGCTATCCTTGGGAATTCTTGGAGTTGAAATCCATCCCTCTTAAAGTGGCCATGGTTGAGAAACATTGAATTACTCTAAGGGGACAGACATGGCACTAAGAGATTTCTATCTATTTACTACCAAAGCTCAGAATAGCAGAGTTGGAAGGAACCTTAAAGGTCTTCTAGTCCAACCTCCTGCCTAGGCAGTAAACCCTATACCGTTCCAGACAAATGGCTATCCAACATCTTCTTAAAGACTTCCAGGGTTGGAGCATTCACAACTTCTGGAGGCAATTTCTGTTCCACTGATTCATTGTTCTCGTCAGGAAATTCCTCCTCGGTTCTAAGTTGCTTCTCTCCTGGATTAGTTTCCACCCATTGCTTCTTGTCCTGCCCCCAGGTGCCTTGGAGAATAACTGACTCCCTCTTCTTTGGGGCAACCCCTGAGATATCGGAAGACTGCTATCCTGTCTCCCCTAATCCTTCTTTTTATTAAACTAGACCTACCCAGTTCCTGCAACCGTTCTTCCTATGTTTTAGTCTCTAGTCCCCTGATCCTCTTTGTGGCTCTTCTCTGCACTCTTTCCAGAGTATCCACATCTTTTCCGAGTCCCTTCGGGGAGAGGGGGCAGTTTATAAATATAAATTATTATTATTATTATTATTATTATTATTATTATTATTATTATTATTATTATTATTATTATTATTATTATTATTATTATTATTATTATTATTATTATTATTATTCTTTTCTACATCGTGGCGACCAAAACTGAATGCAAATATTCCCAGTGTGGGAATATTATTATTATTGTTGTTGTTGTTGTTGTTGTTGTTGTTATTATTATTATTATTATTATTATTGTTGTTGTTGTTGTTGTTGTTGTTGTTGTTGTTTTCTACATCGTGGCGACCAAAACTGGATGCAAATATTCCCAGTGTGGCCTTCCCAAGGCCTTGTAAAGTGGTATCAACCCTTCACCTGATCTTGATTCCCTCCCTCTGTTGATGCAGCCTGGGACTGGGTTGGCACTGAGATGCCCGTGTGGGAAAACAGCCCGAATGCCAAGCCTTCCATTTCTTTCCCTTTTGTCTCCCGTCCTCCTTCCCACCGTATTTATGTATTTATTGATTTATTTATTTTCTAAAGCATTAGTCCGGGACTGTGGTGTTTTTTTGAGGGGGGGGGGAGGGGAAAGATCTGGTGATGGGTGTTTTGTTGGGGGGGGGTTCCTCGCGATTTTGACGGATGAAATTCCCCACGAAGCCCGCCAGCCGTGTGTGAGAACGGAGCCGGCTTTGAAAAGAGGGCGATCTGTCAGATTGGCAAGCAGAGCTAACGGCAGTCATTAATCTTGATGGGTGTCGTGTTTTTTTGTTGTCGTTGCGACGAGGCTGGGCGGCCGTCTTAAAAGGAGGTCGCCCATCCCATTTCGGCTGCCTGGGAGCGGTCCGAGGCCCCCATTTTTTCATCTTGCGAGGAAGCGCCTCCCGGCGGGGGTGGTCGTGTTCACAAGCCCCTTTGACAGTATTGGGGGAACGGCATCAAATGCATAGACTGCCCTCGACGTACAAATAGTTCACTTAGTGACTGGAATGAAAACGGCACTGAGGCAAAGTGGCTGAGGACCGTTTCCCCACGTTTAACGACCGTTGCGATCGCGTGATCAAAATCCCCAGAAACGTTTCTCTGCAAACTGACTTGCGTTTATGCCCCTATCAAAATCCACCAAAATTCACGTAATCAGAATTTGACGAAATGCTTGGCAACTGACTCGCATTTACAATACAATACAAGAGCAGAGTTGGAAGGGACCTTGGAGGTCATCTAGTCCAACCCCCTGCCTAGACAGGAAGCCCTGCACTGTTTCAGACAAATGGCTATCCAACATCTTCTTAAAGACTTCCAATGTTGGGGCATTCACAACCTCTGGAGGCAACTTCTGTTCCACTGGTTAATTGTTCTCACTGTCAGGAAATTCCTCCTCAGTTCTAAGTTGCTTCTCTCCTGGATTAGTTTCCACCCATTGCTTCTTGTTCTGCCCTCAGGTGCTTTGGAGAATAGTTTGACTCCCTCTTCTTTGGGGCAACCCCTGAGATATTGGAAGGCTGCTATCCTGTCTCCCCTGGTCCTTCTTTTCATTAAACTAGACATCCTCAGTTCCTGCAACCGTTCTTCATGTGTTTTAGTCTCTAGTCCCTTAATCATCTTGGTTGCTCTTCTCTGCACTTTCTAGAGTCTCCACATATCAAAAATATGCCTGAACAGCTGTCAGCAACTCTACTTGATGAATCACAGGGTCAGTGGGGACTGGCAGTGGCTTGAGCCCCATCCGTATATCCAAGCCGGTGGGCTTAATATGAGTTATTTCAATATAATACAATACAATACAATACAATACAATACAATACAAGAGCAGAGTTGGAAGGCACCTTGGAGGTCTTCTAGTCCAACCCCCTGCCTAGGCAGGAAGCCCTATACCATTTCAGACAAATGCCCATCCAACATCTTCTTGAAGACTTCCAGTGTTGGGGCATTCACAACTTCTGGAGGCAACTTCTGTTCCACTGATTAATTGTTCTTACTGTCAGGAAATTTCTCCTCAGTTCTAAGTTGCTTCTCTCCTGGATTAGTTTCCACCCATTGCTTCTTGTTCTGCCCTCAGGTGCTTTGGAGAATAGTTTGACTCCCTCTTCTTTGGGGCAACCCCTGAGACAAAGAAGAGGGAGTCAAACTATTCTCCAAAGCACCTGCTTTGCTGTGTGTTAATTGTTGATGGGCACACGTGTGTCCCTGTTTGATCCAAATCATTAAAAAAAAAAATGGCTCGGGCCATTCGGCGCTTTGGCTTGAGGCTCTTGCTTGGAAGTAAATATTTTGATTGGCAGTTTCCTCCCACAAAGTGCCCAAAACTGCAGTTGTAAATATGTGACTTCAGATGCTGGCTCCCTTCCAACGGTCGGTTATCCGATGGCCATAGTCTGCCACTAACAGCCTCTTTCTTTTTATTTATGGACTGTGAATTCTGCTCATTCACATCCAGCAAAGTCTTTCCAGGGAGGATTTACGGTCACAGACCTTCTCTGGCTTGGAGAGCGGCCAGGCCGATCTCTGCAAAACCTGGCAAGGAGTCTCGTAGAGTCAGGAACCAATGAAGTGAACTCATGGTCTCCTGCAAACTCCACTCCCCTGTCGCTCCTCTTTTATTCCCTCTGGGAGGGGCCCTTCATCGTCCACCTGTGGCCTTCCTCCCAAGTCGACCCCTGTTCTTTAGCTTCTCCCTTCGTCTGGCCGCTCTGCGCATGCACACACTGGGAACAGGCCCCAGCTGTTCTTCTGCCTCACTGATGTCTGACTCCGAAGGCAGCT
>CM077645.1:5974341-5984341 GCA_039707465.1 Rhabdophis nuchalis | reverse complement strand
GGGTGGGGATTAGACTAGATGACCTCCAAGGTCCCTTCCCACTCTGTTAATCTGTTAACGTTTCACCCTCCTTCGTTGCAGTTCTACTAGTTCTACTCCGTGCTCACCTACCCCTGCCCTGATAATTCCTTGTCTGTCCATTCACGCTTGGCCAATAAAGAATGCTAATCTAATCTAATCTAATCTAATCTAATCTAATCTAATCTAATGCCTTTCTACCACACATGTCAAGAAACCCCCTTTCATCCTTCATTTCTCTACCGTGTCCCATTATCGTAGCCATGGTGTCTCTTAAGTTACCGGCCCCTGTTGTTTTCCATTCATTAAGGGGCCTTTGGAAAAAAACAAAAACCTCCCAGCTAATCTGCCCTTTGCAAGACGGATTTCAGCAACAACCCCTTTGAAATGGGGGTGGGGGGTGTTCCCCCTGGGAAGCCGGCGTGAATGGAAGGAGGAGAAAGAAGGAATGGTGGGCGAAGAGGGGGACGTTCCTCTTGAAGTTTGCCGGATGGCTGCCTTTGCCCTGGAGACTTTGGTTCTGGAGAATTTAGGATCGGCTAGCCATGGCCTGAGGGCTTTTTACGATACAATACAATACAATACAATACAATACAATACAATACAATACAATACAATACCAGAGTTGGAAGGGATCTTGGAGGTCATCTAGTCCAACCCCCTGCCTAGGCAGGAAACCTTATACCATTTCAGACAAATGACTATCCAACATCTTCTTGAAGACTTCCAGTGTTGGGGCATTCACAACTTCTGGAGGCAATTTCTGTTCCACTGATTAATTGTTCTCCCTGTCAGGAAATTTCTCCTCAGTTCTAAGTTGCTTCTCTCCTGAATTAGTTTCCACCCATTGCTTCTTGTTCTGCCCTCAGGTGCTTTGGAGAATAGCTTGACTGCCTCTTCTTTGGGGCAACCCCTGAGATATCGAAAGGCTGCTATCATGTCTCCCCTGGTCCTTCTTTTCATTAAACGAAACATCCCCAGTTCCTGCAACCGTTCTTCATATATTTTAGCCTCCAGTCCCCTAGTCCTCTTTGTTGCTCTTCTCTGCGCTCTTTCTAGAGTCTCCATGTCTTTTTTACATCGTGGAGACCAAAACTGGATGCAAATATTCCAAGTTTGGCCTTCCCAAGGGATTATAAAGTGGCATTAACCCTTCACGTGATCTTGATTCTCTCCCTCTGTTGATGCAGCCTAGAACTGGGTTGGCTATTTGGGCAGCTGCTGCAAACTGCTGGCTCCTATTTCAATGGTTGTCTACTAGGACTCCAAGATCCCTTTCACAGTTGTTACTATTGAGCCATGTACCACCTATACTGTACCTGTGCATTTCGTTTCTCTTGCCTAAATGTAGAACCTGACTCTTTTCGTGCGTGTGCTGGCATGTGTGTGTGTGTTTAACACACTTTCAGCACACAAGGACAAAAAAGCTTAGCCATGACTGTTCTAGGCCGTTTTCAGCCTTCCAAGAATTAATTCCTGCCAGTGACCTCCTGCAGCCCATCGGCCATTCCTTTCCGACACCCCCCGCCCCCCGAGTCCAGCCTTGTTGAGTGAAACAAAACCGCAGCCCGCCTTAAGCCTCCGTGCCACCACGGCTCGCCTCTCAACATTGGCATTCTTTCACCCGCCCGTAAACGGGCGCGCCGAAAGGCCTCCCATTGTGGGATTCGGATAAGGCACGTGGGGCTCCACGACCATTATTATTATTATTATTATTTTTAAATGTTCCTGCTTGCTAGCTCGCGGGGGGGGGGGCGTCGATGACAAGGGACCGCAGGGCTCTTCTTGTGGTCGCGGCACCCTGGCACATGCGGAACGTGCTTCTTTGCGCGCCCCCCCCTCCGCCCCTCTCCCTCGAGGCAGACAACAATAACACCATTTATCATCCAATACATACAGAGCTCGGGACAAAGTTTGGTGGGGGTTTGCAAGCTGGGACTTTCCTTTCTGGAGTTCAAGGCTGGCCGGTGGCGATGGGAGAGTGTCATGCTATTCTCCAAGGCACCTGAGGGCAGGACAAGAAGCAATGGGTGGAAACTAATCCAGGAGAGAAGCAACTTAGAACAGAGGAGGAATTTCCTGTCAGTGAGAACAATGAATCAGTGGAACAGAAATTGCCTCCAGAAGTTGTGAATGCCCCAACACTGCAAGTCTTCAAGAAGATGTTGGAGAGCCATTTGTCTGAAGTGGCGTACAGTTTCCTGCCTGAGCAGGGGGTTGGACTAGAAGACCTCCAAAGTCCTTACCAATTCTCTATTCTATTCTATGGAAGGAAGGAAGGAAGGAAGGAAGGAAGGAAGGAGGGAAAGAAGGAAGGAAGGAGGGACGGAGGGAGGGGGGAGGGAAAGAAGAAGGAAGGAAGGAAGGAGGGATTGAGGGAGTGGGGAGGGAGGGAGGGAGGGAAGGAAGAAGGAAGGAAGGAGGGAAGGAGGGAGGGAGGGAAGGAAGGAAGAAGGAAGGAAGGAAGGAAGGAGGGAGGGACAGAGGGAGGGATGGGGGAGGGAAGGAAGGAGGGAAGGAAGGAAGGGAGGGAGTCAAGCTATTCTCCAAGGCACCTGAGGGCAGAACAAGAAGCAATGGGTGGAAACTAATCCAGGAGAGAAGCAACTTAGAACTGAGGAGAAATTTCCTGACAGTGAGAACAATTAACCAGTGGAACAGAAATTGCCTCCAGAAGTTTTGAATACCCCAACACTGGAAGTCTTCAAGAAGATGTTGGATAGCCATTTGTCTGAAATGGTACATAGGGTTTCCTGCCTGGGCAGGGAGTTGGACTAGATGACCTCCAAGGTCCCTTCCGCTATTGTGTTGTATTGTATTAGATGGCGGCAGCTGCTGGTTGAGTCAACAGGGAGCTCCGTTCTGCCAATCCTTTCGGGCAAGGATTTCACAAAGTGGGGGGTCTGAAGGGGGGGCTGGCGTTTCCGAAAGGGATGGCTAACCTTTTTGTCCTCGAGTGCCAAAAAGTGTGTGACTTTGCTTGTGTGAAAAATTTGTAAAAGGGGGAATCGCCAGACCTCTCCTCCCCCTCTGCGTCACACTGCGACCGTCATAAATATGAGTCAAGTTGCCAGCGTCCGAATTTTGAGTCGATCCAAGTTGACGGACCCATCTGTAAATTCCCAAGTCCTCCCCCTTCCTCTTTTTTTTTTTTTTTTTTTTGCAAAATGCCGATTATATCTGTTCTCTTCCACCACCCTTATGGGGCCAGGGTCGGCCACCTTAAACACTCAAAGGGCCACAAAGGTCCTAACTGGAAGGCCCCCACCACCACCCCATTCAATTCTGGAGCCAACCGGAAGTCCACTTCCACCACCATAGTCTCCTCCTAGTGCGGCGTCCTTTTTCCTCTACCTGCCTTAACCGAAAGCCCTATCAACTGTGATGCCGATCGGCGACGGAGCCGCAGCAGAGGGCTAAAAGAGCCACATGCGGCTCTGGAGCCCACAGGTTGTTGATCCCTGGACTAGAGTAACCTCATCCTGGGTTAATCTCAGCTCCTTTTGAATGCTGGCTTCTTTGCTCTCTGAGCCTCTCTCCCTCCCTCCCACCAGGATCTGTCGGGGGGGGGGGCTCCTTTCCACCGTAGAAGGTCAGATCTTTTGAAAACGGGCCGTGTCAGTGATGGATGAGTCTCCCTTCTTTTCTCCGCTGTTCTTTCTTCCCTTCTTTCTTTCTTTCAGGGGCACCGTTCAATTAGGACAGCAGGCAGGCTGAGAGCATTGAAAAGTCGGGAGGGGGGGGGGCAAGGAAGGGGACGATGCTCAGATCTCTTTGCTGTCAGAGGAGTCTCCCCCCCTGCCCCTCCCCGGCCCCCAACCAGAGGATTGTGTCCCTTAATGGGAACAGTGCCTCATACTGGTTTGGGATTAGGGGTTTTTATTTGAAAAAAAAACCCAACGTTTTTTATTTTTATTTATTTTATTTTTCAAATTTGTATCCCGCACCCATCTCCCACAAGGGGACCCGGGGCGGCGCACAGGAAAATTAAAAACATAGAAATACAAATATACAAAATATGAAGACCCATTAAAACTATATTAAACCAGTAACCTGCGCTAAAACCACATTAAAACCCCCAATTAAAACATTAGTCCACTAAAAGTCAGATTCGGTGTCGGGTAGGTCATTTTGGTTTCTCGTACATTCACAAATGTACATTTCTCATGAATGTCATTAGTATTACCTGTTGTCCTTTTAACATTTATGCTTAAAGGTTAAATCTTCTCCTCTCGATTAGTTTCCATCCGTGGCTTCTTGTCCTGGAAAATAGTGTGACCCCCACCCCTCTTCTTCGGGGGAGGCGGCCATGGTCGTATGTGTGAAGAACGGTCCTAAGTCGCTTTTTTCCAGGGCTGTTTTAACTTTGAACGGTCACGAAATGCATCGTCGTGAGACAGGAACTGCTTGTACGTTGTTGTTATTATTTGGCCAAGTGTGGTTAGACGCACAAGGCATTTGTGTCCGGTATAGAAGCATTCGGTTGTACTTGCAAAACAATAGAATCTATATAAATAAAAATGTAACTATGAGTTTGCTCAAAACAGGTAATCTCCGAAAGTCCTGCACCGATCGCTTCCAAATTTTCACACAACGTTCCTTACAAATACAGCACCAATGATATATATATAGATTGTGTAGATGTCACACCTTTGCCAGGTACATGCAATGGAAATGTAAAAAATGGGGGGGGGGGGAAAGGTAGGTAGATGGATACAGAGAGAGCAGTGAGTCACAGGTATTATGTCATCCTTTATGACATATTTAGATACTCTGAGGGAGAAATAAAATAGGTAGGTAGGTAGGTAGGTAGGTAGGTAGGTAGGTAGGTAGAGGGATAGAGAGAGGGTGGGAGAGATGCAGTAGGTAGGTAGGTAGAGGGAGAGAGGGAGAAATACAGGAGGTAGGTAGGTAGGTAGAGGGATAGAGAGAGAGGGAGAAATACAGTAGGTAGGCAGGTAGGTAGAGGGATAGGGAGAAAGGGAGTAGGTAGGTAGGTAGGTAGTTATACGGTGGTTGTGTGTATGTGTTTGTGTGTGCAGGTGTAGATCTACACACAGATTGGTTGGCCATTTAACCAGACTGGGCCACAGCAACACGTGGCCGGGAACGGCTAATATAGTAATATATAGTAATAATATTAAACACACACACACACATACACACATTGTTCTGACCTAGGCTTTCCCAGAGCCTGAAGCCAACTCCTGGTCCCGACAAAAACCCCTTTTATTAATTTGCTGTGAATTCTGCTCATTCACATATAGCAAAGTCTTTGGAGGTGCGTGAGTTCCCACTACCGAACCGGTAGCGAAGATAAGAGGATTTCATGCTTGGGCATCCCCTCAAATATTGGAAGACTGCTATCAGGTCACCCTGGGTCTTTCTTTTCATTAAACTAGACATATCCAATTCTGTTGGTTAATTTTCCTCGCTGACTGCAAATTCCTCCCTAGTTCTAGGTTGCTTCTCTCCTGGATTAGTTTCCACCCATTGCTTCTTGTTCTGCCCTCAGGTGCCTTGGAGAATAGCTTGACTGCCACTTCTTTGGGGCAGCAGGTTAGAATAACAGTACAGAGTAGAGTAGAGTAGAGTAGAGTAGAGTAGAGTAGAGTAGAGTAGAAGAGTTGCAAGGGACCTTGGAGATCTTCTAGTCCAACCCCCTGCCTACTCAGGAAGCCCTATATCCTTTCAGACAAATGGGTATCCAACATCTTCTTGAAGACTTCCAGTGTTGGGGAAATTCACAACTTCTGGAGGAAACCTCTGTTCTACTGATTAATTGTTCTCACTGTCAGGAAATTGCTTCTCTTCTGGATTAGTTTCCACCCATTGGTTCTTGTTCTGCCCTCAGGTGCCTTGGAGAATAGCTTGACTCCCTCTTCTTTGGGGCAACCTCTGAGATATCGGAAGACTGCTATCGTGTCTCCCCTGGTCCTTCTTTTCATTAAACTAGACATCCCCAATTCTACTGGTTATTTTTTCTCACTGACTGCAAATTCCTCCCTAGTTCAGGACGGTCCAGTTGCCGCTTGGTGGGGGGGGAGGGAGCCCCTTTGGGAAAACCTCCAGATGGCCTGCTTCCAGGGCGGAACTTGAACCCAGAACCTTGCATCGGAGCGTGTGAACATTGTAGAAACTGAACGTTCCCAAGTCTTCCTCCTTCTTCTTCTTTTCGAAGGAGCCGATGATATTTCTTCTCCTCCATCAGGGTGGGATTCAGCCAATTTGGACCGATTCTGGCGAACCGCTTGTTAATTTTACGGCCGGTTGGGCGAACCAGTAGTTCCGATGACTGGCTTGCCCCGCCCCAACCCTCCTCTCCCCATACGGCCTGTTTTGGATCCCAGGGAAGTGCAGGGGAGCCCGGGGAGGTGGAAAAGGGGCCTCCCACAGCCTGTTTTCGCTCCCAGGGGGTTTTAGAGTTTAGAGTTTATTGGGTTTTTTTATACCGCCCTACTCCCGAAGGACTCAGGGCGGTGTACAGCCAAAATAAAAACAAATATATAAAGTTAAAAGGAAAGCTTTTAAAAGACATAATTAAAATATTGGCCGAAACATGGAAAAAACCCAAACTAACCCTGATTAAAATAATAAAAGTTTTAAATTTAAAAATTTAAATTTAAAAATTTAAAAATCATGCTTTATGCCAGCCCGGCTTGTTGGAAGAGGAAGGTTTTGTGAGCCTGGCGGAAGGTGCTTAAGTCAGGGATAGTTCTTCATTCCGGGGGCCATTTGTTCCAGAGGACAGGGGCTCCCACGGAGAAGGCTCTCCCCTTGGGTGTCGCCAGTCGACATTGTCTAGCCGACGGCACCATGAGGAGACCCTCTCTATGGGAGCGTACTGGCAGGTGGAGGCTCTCGGTGGCAGAAGGCGATCTCGTAAGTACCCAGGTCTTAAGCAATGGAGCGCTTTAAAGATAGTAACCAACACCTTGAATCGCATCCGGAAAACCACCGGAAGCCAGTGCAGCTCGCGCAGGAGGGGTGTTCCATGGGAGCGTCACGTCGCCCCCATAATTACCCGTGCGGCCGTGCAGGAGACCAGACTACGCCCATCCAGCAATTGGGCAGAGAACTGATTAAGTTATTTGAAGTCCGCCACTGTCCTCCACACCCTTCAAAATCCTGCTGGGAATTATTTGCAACTGGGAGTTCTGCGGCTCTTGGGGAACTCTGTTTTCACACTCTGCTCAACTCCTCATCTCCTGCCCAAAGTTCAGGTGATCCATGACCTACGACGGAAAAAACCCATTCCCCTCCAATGCCGTTTTTTTTTTTTTGCTGCTAAGCCAAATGACATCACCTCTTCTCCGTCCGATGCCTTCCAGGTGTACGTGGGTGTGGAAAGTATTGGCAAATCACCTGTTTTCGTAAACGGTGGTGTGTCATCTTCTCTTATCAGTAACCTATCGGTGATCCTGGCTTCCTGGCGAGACTTTTTCAAATCTGCCTAAGGTGAAATAACCTCGAAGGCTTGGTAGGAAGAGCTCTGGGTTAGCCTACGTTTACCGCTCCAGTCGTGTCTGACTCTAGAATAGGGTCAGGTGGAATAGAATGGAATGCAACAGAACAGAACATAGTAGAACAGAACAAAAAATATAGAGTGGAATGGAACCGAGCAGAACAAAAATATAGAGTGGAATGGAATGGAATAGAAAATATGGAGTGGAACAGAACGGAACAGAACAAAAATAAAAGAGTGGAATGGAATGGAATAGAAAATATGGAGTGGAACAGAACGAACAGAACAGAACAGAACAAAAAATATAGAGTGGAATGGAATGGAATGGAATAGAAAACATGGAGTGGAACGGAACGGAGAAGAACAGAACAGAACAAAAATATAGAGTGGAATGGAATGGAATAGAAAATATGGAGTGGAACAGAATGGAACAGAACGGAGCAGAACAAAAATAAAGAGTGGAATGGAATGGAGTAGAAAATATGGAGTGGAACAGAACGAACAGAACAGAACAGAACAAAAAATATAGAGTGGAATGGAATGGAATGGAATAGAAAACATGGAGTGGAACGGAACGGAGAAGAACAGAACAGAACAAAAATTTAGAGTGGAATGGAATGGAATAGAAAAAATGGACTGGAATAGAATGGAACAGAACGGAACAGAACAGAAGAAAAAATATAGAGTGGAATGGAAAATATGGAGTGCAATGGAACAGAACAGAACAAAAAATACAGAGTGGAATGGGAATAGAAAATATGGAGTGGAACAGAACGGAACAGAACAGAAGAAAAAGTATAGAAGGGAGTAGAATGGAAAACAGGGAATGGAACGGAAAGGAACGGAATAGAATATTTAACCAAGTGTGAATAGACACACAAGGTATTTGCCTTCAGTGCATAAGTTCTGAGTACATGCCAAACACCAAAGTCATCATCATCATCATAATACCAATAAGAGAAGGCAGTAGAACAGGTGAGAAGGTTACTAGTAATACAGCCCGACTACAGGGGTAAATATCCCTAGACGTAAGGCAGTGCTGTGGGAATTAGGTGTTCAGCAGAGTGATGGCATGCGGGGGGGAGGGGGGGAGTCTCTTTGTGTCGTTTTGGCAAGCTACAACGCGGTGCTGACCTCTGTTTCTTGACCAACGGAGCCAGCGTTGGCTGAAGACACTTCCATGGGACAAGGGGGCCAGCAAGGCCATATGCCAAAGTCGCACAGAACGCTGTTACCATCCCACCCAAGTGGTACCTATATATCTACTCACATTTGCCTGCTTTCAAACGGAGTGGCACAGTGGTCTAGAGGAGGTGCCCTCGCCTCACAATCAGAAGGCTGTGAGTCCAATCCTAGGTACAGGCAGATGTATCTCTCTCTGGGCACATTGAGAATATGTATCTGTTGAACAAAACTCCACATCGGCGACAGGGAATGGCATCCGGCCATTAAAAAAAACACTCTGCTAGCTCTATTCCGGTGCCCAGATTCCACCCTGCGAGGGATGATGGGGTCATTAAATGAAGATGATGAGGATGACGATTTGCCTGCTTTCAAATTGCTAGGTGAGCAGGAGCTGGAGCAAGGAACAGGAGCTCACCCCCGTCGCATGGCACGCAGGTCTCAAACCTGAGCGGTCAAGACAAGCTCAGTGTCTTTAACCCCCCAAGTCATTGTTCTTCCTCGTTTTAGAAAGCTTTACTACCGACATTAGAACTACCACGGACCTCCGCTCCTTCCGTCTAAAACTAAAAACATATCTGTTCTGCTTGGCCAGCCTAGGATAGTCTCTCTTCGATGGGGTTGCCAGAAATTTTAGATGGGGATTTTAGTTTTTAATTGGAATTTTTAGTGCAGGGAAATATTTAATTTGTTTTTAACTATATGTATGTATTTATTGTTTTATTAGCCCTGTGCACCGCTCCGAGTCCCTTCGGGGAGAGGGAGCGGTCAACAAATTTAATAAATTATTATTATTATTATTATTATTATTATTATTATTATTATTATTATTATTATTATTATTATTATTATTATTATTATTATTATTATTATTATTATTATTTACTAGAAAGCTTAAAACTTTGTGGATCACAGTCGGCTACTTCAGGGATTGCTATGGCTCATGAATTATTGGTTATTTACCGTATTTTTCAGAGTATAAGACGCACCTTTCTCAAAAAAGAGGCTGAAAATCTGGGTGTGTCTTATACACTGAATACAGCATATATATTTTTTTTGCCTCCTGAAGCCCCGCCCACTTCACCAAAATGGCTGTGCAGAGCCTTCCGGAGGCTTCTAGAGTGCTCCTGGGGACTGGGGAGGGCACTTTTTTTGCTCAATTTTGCCCACCCCCAGCCCCCAGGAGCACTCTAGAAGCCTCCTAAAGGCTATGCATGTCCTTTTTTTAACAAGAAGCGAGCCCACTTTCGTAAAAAAACGGACCCTTTTTTGCTTGTTTTAGGGGGGCCAACCCCCCAGGAGCACTCGACAAACGTCCTAAAGGTTATTCATGCC
>CM077645.1:5965201-5974241 GCA_039707465.1 Rhabdophis nuchalis | reverse complement strand
GGGAAAAGGGGGGGGGGAGGAAAGAGGAGGCAACGGAGAAGTTACAACGGGAGAAACTTTCTTGAACTTGGCTGTCGGTCCAAAGCCTCCACTCAACACCGAGTCGCTGAGCCAAAGAGATGAAGGGAGAGAGAGAGAAAGAGAAAAAGAGAGGGAGGGAGGGAGGGGGGGGGCCTTCCTGGCCAAATCCCCACTGCCAGCTGTTTTTATGGCTCTTCCGTGCGCCATCCGAGAGGGCTAAGTCGACCAGGAAATGTTTACACAAATGGCAAGTGGCACCCGACCGCCTTCGCAAATTAGAAAATTAAGAGGCTGAAGAACTCGCGGGGAGAAAGCGCCGAGGAGTAGATTTCGGTGAAGCATTAGGATGGAAAGAAAAGGGAGGGGGAGGAGGAGGAGAATAGCCATTTGTCTGAAATGGTATAGGGTTTCCTGCCTAGGCAGGGAGTTGGACTAGATGACCTCCAAGGTCCCTTCCAACTCTGCTATTGTATTATTGTATTGAGAAGGAGGAGGAGAAGGAGGGGAGGAGGAGGGGAGGAGGGGGAGGAGGAGGAGAGGGGGAGGGGGAGGGAGAGGAGGGGAGGAGGAGGGGGGAGGAGGAGGAGGAGAAGAAGAGAAGGAGGAGGAGGGGGAGGAGGGGGAGGAGGAGAAGAGGAGGAGGGGAGGAGGGGGAGGAGGAGGAGAAGAGGAGGAGGGGGGAGGGAGAGGAGGGGAGGAGGAGGGGGGAGGAGGAGGAGGAGAAGAAGAGAAGAAGGAGGTGGGGGGGAGGAAGAGGAGGAGAAGAGGAGGAAGAGGGGGGAGGGAGAGGAGGGGAGGGGGAGGGGGAGGAGGAGGAGGAGAAGAGGAGGAAGAGGGGGGAGGGAGAGGAGGGGAGGGGGAGGAGGAGGAGGAGAAGAAGAGAAGAAGGAGGTGGGGGGAGAGGAGGAGGAGGAGGAGAAGGAGAAAGAGGGGAGGATGAGGGGGGAGGAGGAGGTGGAGGAGAAGAGGGGGAGAAGGAGGAGGAGGAGGGGAAGAGGAGGAGGTGGAGGAGAAGAGGAGGGGGAGAAGGAGGAGGAGGAGGGGAAGAGGAGGAGGAGGAGGAGAAGAGGAGGGGGAGAGGGTGGAGGGGAGGAGGAGGGGGGAGTAGGAGAAGGAGGAGGAGGGGAGGAGGAGCAAGAGGAGGAGGAGAAGAGGAGGGGGAGAGGGTGGAGGGGAGGAGGAGGGGGGAGGAGGAGGAGGAGGAGGGGAGGAGGAGCAAGAGGAGGAGGAGCAAGAGGAGGAGGAGGAGGAGGGGAGGAGGAGGAGGGGGAGGAGAAGAGGAGGGGGAGAAGGAGGAGGAGGAGGGGAAGAGGAGGAGGAGGAGGAGAAGAGGAGGGGGAGAGGGTGGAGGGGAGGAGGAAGGGGGAGGAGGAGAAGGAGGAGGAGGGGAGGAGGAGCAAGAGGAGGAGGAGAAGAGGAGGGGGAGAGGGTGGAGGGGAGGAGGAGGGGGGAGTAGGAGAAGGAGGAGGAGGGGAGGAGGAGCAAGAGGAGGAGGAGCAAGAGGAGGAGGAGGGGGAGGGGAAGGGGGAGGGGGAGGAGGAGGAAGAGGAAGAAAGGCTTGCTTCCTGGAGGAAAAGAAACTTAGGATAGTTAGAATATAGGAGTGGGAAGGACCTTGGAGGTCATCTAGTCCAACCCCCTATATCGGGGATGGCTCACTTTTTTGTCCCCTGCTCATGCTCCGCCCCCCCTCCCCCATTTTTGGCTTCCAGGTCATGGGGGGTGGGGGTGTTTTGGGCCTGGAAGCCCCCTGGCACCAATCTGGAAGCCAAAAGAGAGCGCGGGGGCACCGTGCGAGGCCCCAAAATGCAATGCACTAGCGTAGAAGACCTCTAAGGTCCCCTCCAGCTCTATTCTGATTCTGCTAGATGGGCAGGAGCTGGAGGAAAACCAGGAGCTCCCCCCATTGTGCAGAGCTCGGGTCTCAAACCCGAGCTCTCCGGCTGACAAGCTCAGTGTCTTTAACCGCTAAACCAGAGTTCACCAACCTTTCTAGATTGGCAGCCCAGAGGAGAACGACAGCAATAATAATAATAATAATAATAATAATAATAATTTTAATTTGTTGACCGCTCCTCTCCCCATAGGGACTCGGAGCGGTGCATAGGGAAAACTAAAACAATAAATATACAAACACATTAAAAAACAAATTAAACATATACCTGTGCTAAAATACCCCATTGACATACTAAAATTCCCAGTTAAAACAACTAAAACCCCATAGAGAGAGACTACCCTCGGCCGGCCAAGCAGAAAAGATGTGTTTTTAGTTTTAGACGGAAGGAGCGAAAGTCCGTGGTCGTCCTAATATCGGGGGGGAAGGTCGTTCCAGAGGGCCGGGCCCGCCACAGAGAGAGCCCTTCCCCTGAGCGTCGCCCGCTGACAAAGTCTAGTGGACGGCACCCGGAGAAGTCCCTCTCTGTGGGAGCGAATCGGCTGTGAGGATGTATGAGGCAGGATCCGATCCCGCAGATAGCTAGGTCCCGAGCCATGGAGCGCTTTAAAGATGATGACTAACACCTTGAAGCGCACCCGGAAGACGACATGCAGCCAGTGCAGCTCGCGCAAGAGCGGTGTTATGTGGGTAAACCTTGAGGTTCCCATAATTGCTCGCGCGGCTGCATTCTGGACCATCTGAAGTCTCCGGGTGCACCTCAAGGGGAGCCCCATGTAGAGAGAGTTACAATAGTCCAGTCGCGATGTCACGAGAGCATGAGTGACTGTGCGAAGGGCGTCCCGATCCAATAGGGGGAGCAACTGGCGAACCAGGCGAACCTGGTAAAACGCCCTCCTGGCCACGGCTGTCACTTGATCTTCCATGGACAGCCGGGCATCCAGGAGGACACCCAAGTTGCGCGCCCCATCCACAGGGGCAAGATGTTCACCCCCTATGGCCAGCGATGGAGTCAGCTGGTTGAATCGGGCAGCCGGAAACCACAGCCACTCGGTCTCTCAGAGCGATGCTAGGGCCCCTGCAAGGCACTCATTGTGATGCTAGAATGTGTGGGGTGGGTGGGTGAGCCCTGGCCAGCCACTCACCTGGCCCGGTGGCCAACAGGCTCTGGCCCACACGTTGGGCACCCCTGCAGTCAGCCCTTATTCTTGATTCACCAGCCCCCGTTATATAAAGGTAAAAGGTAAAGGTTCCCCTCGCACCTAAGTGCCAGTCCGTTCCTGACTCTAGGAGGGCGCTGCTCATCTCCGTTTCAAAGCCCAAGAGCCAGCACTGTCCGAAGACATCTCCGGGGTCATGTGGCCGGCATGACTCAACGCTGAAGGCGCACGGAACGCTGTTCCCTTCCCATCAAACGTGGCTCCTATTTCACTACTTGCATTTTTTACGTGCTTTCGAACGGCTAGGTTGGAAGAAGCTGGGACAAGGAACGGGAGCTCCCTCCGTTACGCAGCACTAGGGATTCAAACCTCCGACCTTTCTGATTGGCAGGTTCAGCATCCTAGCCACTGAGCCACTGCGTCCCTACTGTGTTAAATACACCATCCGTTAAATGCTCCATCCGTTTAAATACTCCATCTGTAAAATACTCCATCCGTTAAATACACCATCCATTAAATACTCCATCCGTTAAATACACCGCAACCATCTGTTAAATACACCATCCATTAAATACTCCATCCGTTACACAACCATCTGTTAAATACTCCATCCGTAAAATACTCCATCCGTTAAATACACTATCCATTAAATACTCCATCTGTTAAATACACCATCCGTAAAATACTCCATTCGTTAAATACACTATCCATTAAATACTCCATCTGTTAAATACACCATCCGTAAAATACTCCATCCGTTAAATACACTATCCATTAAATACTCCATCTGTTAAATACACCATCCATAAAATACTCCATCCGTTAAATACACCGCAACCATCTGTTAAATACTCCATCCATTAAATACCCCATCTGTTAAATACACCATCTGTAAAATACTCCATCCGTTAAATACACCATCCATAAAATACTCCATCCGTTAAACACACTGCAACCATCTGTTAAATACTCCATCCGTTAAATACTCCATCCGTTAAATACACCATCCATTAAATACTCCATCCGTTAAATACACCATCTGTAAAATACTCCATCTGTTAAATACACCATCCATTAAATACTCCATCTGTTAAATACACCATCCATTAAATACTCCATCCGTTAAATACACCATCCATTAAATACTCCATCCATTAAATACTCCATCCGTTAAATACACCATCCATTAAATACTCCATCCGTTAAATACACCGCAACCATCTGTTAAATACTCCATCCGTTAAATACACCATCCATTAAATACTCCATCTGTTAAATACACCATCCATTAAATACTCCATCCGTTAAATACACCATCTGTAAATACTCCATCCGTTAAATACACCATTCATTAAATACTCCAGCCGTTAAATACTCCAGCCGTTATATGCACTGCAACCATCTGTTAAATACTCCATCCATTAAATACACTGCAACTATCCGTGAAATACTCCATCCGTTAAATACACCGCATCACCCCCACCCCCATGAAATACTCCATGCACAATCTCAGTTTCCGGGATGAAGGCCTTTGAACCATATATGTCAGTAGCTGTACTTGAAATATTTCAGAGGTACCATCTTACCATCCGAAAGCGGCTTGCAAGACAGAGCATCGTCCAGATCCTTGGCCGTCGATGGATCGATGGTGAAGATGCATTCTTTCCTGCAAGAAGGGAAGAAGAAGAAAAAAAGCCACAAAATTTAGCCAAGCATCCAAAAAAAAATGCTACAAAGAAAAGATTTCTTATCGGTCTCTCTCTATATCTCGGGGTTTCCCAACTTTTGCCACTTTTAAGACGCCAAAGACTTCGACTCCCAGAATAACCCTGTGAGAACGTCCCCGTGGCTGGCTGGGGAAATTCTGGGAGTTGAAGTCACACAAGTCTCAAAGTTGCCAGATTTGGAGACCCCTTGCCTAGCATTACATTTAAATTTTTACCGACAAAAAAATAAAAGGAGACTAGTATGGATCTATTTCAAGATATTTAGCTCTCATCAGTTAGCCCCGTGATGGCGAACCTATGGCACACGTGCCCCAAAGTGGCACACAAAGCCAAGTCACACAACTTGGCTTTGTTAGGAGTAGACTTGTTAGGAGCAGACTCCTAGAGTTGGGTAAGCAATGTATAAACCATGATGACAAATGGTCATTGTGGCTTTAAGGATGTTGGAATGTTGGAATGCAATTAGAGACTGTAATTATCTCGGCAATAAGAGGAAGTCAGCAGAGCGCAATATCTCTTTGCCGGATCCTCACTTTGCTCGATATCTCTACTGTTTGCTATCTGCTCATGTGCCATGACTGACAGGCGCCGCCCTGGGTCCTTTTGGAGAAGGGCGGGATATAAATCAAATAAAACTCAAACTCAAATTTTGAAGAAGGAAGAATCGTTAATTGCTGACTGCAAGCAATTGTTAGTTTGTTAAGGACTTTGTTTGACTAAACTATCTACAATCACTGCTTGTGAAGCAGTAGTTTAGTTTTACAACGCCAGTAAAGCTAATTGCTTTTTACTAACAGTGTCTGAGCTACTTGTTAGGGGTAAAACACCCCAGTTGGAAACAAAAGAGGCAGAATAGTGCAATACACCGGACAGCAAGAGATACGTTGCTTAAACCACTCAAGAACTCTAAAACACCGATAGTAGAAAAATAAATAGTCTTTACTCTTGATGTAACTAAAATACTACTTCCAAACAGTGATACTAACTCCTCCAACAATAAACAGTCCTTCACCAAAACACAGTTATCTTACAGTCAGTAAACGCAATGATTCTTCTTCAGTCTTCAGTTTCAGCTTCTTCCTCAGTGGCAATCAAGAAGCAAGGAAAGCAAAAAAAGAAGGGATGAACCGTGCTTCCAGCTGCCTTTTATGATTGAACTGGAAAGCACAGCCAATCAGATTCCGCATAGTCTTTAAAGATACATATACCCTTTAATAATCCTGGCTTATATATATTGTCAACCCAACATCAGGATAATTATCCTAACACTACTATTTGTGTGTTTACCAGCAACGTTTCCCTAGCTGCACATTTCCGCTGCACAACTTTTCTGTCTCCCAACGGAGATATTCCCCAACATATTTGTCTTCTGGGTTTCTGGTGCGAATACGCGTGCGCCGATCAGCTGTCTTTCATGGGCGTGGCAGTCAGGTACATATGCATGCCAGAACCTGGAAGTTTGGCTTTTCCGGAGCACGATCCCATGGTATACTGCAATGCCAAATACCATCCTGTGCATGCGCACCAGCCGGCTGATCATTGGGCACGCATGCGCACTAGAAACCGGGCGTTGGGCTTTTCCGGAGCGCGGAAGTGTCCACGCACGCATGTTTCCGCACACTCTTTTTGGCCCTAGGTGCCAAAAAGGTTCGCCATCGCTGAGCTAGCCATAACCTTCTGGGATCCGAGCCCAGGCGCTTGCATATTAGGCAGATGTGTTAACCTCTAGGCCACGGGCTCTCCTCACTTTGTCGGTTGTACCAGGGGGGAGATTGAGTGGTGCTTTTTTTCCGATGAGACCGGTCGGTCAGGACAACCTGGTCAACCCAAATAAATATGGAACGGAGCATAATGCTCTTCTGCTTTTGCCGTAACTGTTAGGATAATTATCCTGATTTTGGGTTGATAATATATATGCCAGGATTAATAAAAGGTATATGTATCTTTAAATACTATGTGGAATCTGATTGTCTGTGCTTCCCACCTCAATCATAAAAGGCAGCTGGAAACACAGTTCATTCCCTTTGCTTCCTGATTGCCACTGAGGAAGAAGCTGAACCTGAAGACAGAAGAAGTATCATTGTTTTGACTGACTGTAAGATAACTGTGGTTTTGGTGAAGGACTGTTTATTGTTAGAGGAGTTAGTATCACTGTTTGGAAGAAGTATTTTAGTTACATCAAGAGTAAAGACTATTTATTTTTTCTACTATCAGTGGTGTAGTTTTTGTGTGGTTTAAGCAACGTATCTCTCGCTGTCCGGTGTACTGCACTATTCCGCCTGTTTATTTTCCAACGGGGGTGCTTTTTACCCCTAACAGTAACCTCCCTTGCCTAGTGGTTAAGGCGGACAAGCTGGAAAGCAAGATCCCATCAGATCGAATCTCAGAGAGCTCAGGACCTTGAAACGTCTCTTCTTCATTCAGACAAACAGAGCAAAATCCAGACCAAAACGTTTAATACTGAGCCACACTAATTTATTTACATTGATCACATTAATGTAAAGGCACAATTGAGCCCACAGTTTTGTGGCTAAGTGAGACAGTTCTTAAGTGAGGAATCTTTTATGACTTTCCTTGCCATATCTGTTAAAATAAGTCCCTGCAGTTGATTCGATTAGATTAGCAGCAGATTCGTTAGCAATCTGCTTGTCCCAAAGGTGGTTTTTTCCCCCCAAGAGGTAACTGGACTTTCTTCTGGTTTTTTTTTCTTTTGAAGCCTTTTCGCTTCTCCTCCAAGAAGCTTCTTCAGCTCTGACTGGATGGTGAGGAATGGAAGGATTTATATTCCTTGCAGACAGCTTACCGTTTGCATCCTTTTAGAGGGTCGTTGAGGCCACTTGGAAGGAAGGGAAGGGAAGGGAAGGGAAGGGAGGGAGGGAGGGAGGGAGGGAGGAAGGAAGGAAGGAAGGAAGGAAGGAAGGAAGGAGATGGGAAGGAGAAGGAGGAAGGAGGGAGGGGAGGGAGAGAAGGAAGGAAGGAGATGGGAAGGAGAAAAAGGGAAGGAGAGAGGGGAAAGGGAGAGAAGGAAGGAAGAAGATGGGAAGAAGAAGGAAGGAGAGAGAGGAGGGAGAGAAAGAAGGAAGGAGATGGGAGGGAGAAGAAGGGAAGGAGAGAGGGGAGGGAGAGAAGGAAGGAAGGAGATGGGAAGAAGAAGGAAGGAGAGAGGGGAGGGAGAGAAGGAAGGAAGGAGATGGGAAGGAGAAAAAGGGAAGGAGAGAGGGGAAAGGGAGAGAAGGAAGGAAGGAGATGGGAAGAAGAAGGAAGGAGAGAGGGGAGAGAAAGAAGGAAAGAGATGGGAAGGAGAAGAAGGGAAGGAGAGAGGGGAGGGAGAGAAAGAAGGAAGGAGATGGGAAGGAGAAGAAGGGAAGGAGAGAGGAAGGGGAAGGAAGGAAGGCAGAGAGAGAGAGAGAGAAAGAGGAACGGAGATGGGAAGAAGAAGAAGGGAAGGAAAGAGGCCACCTGGAGGTTCATCCATGTCCTCAGGGTCACCTGAGCGGTGCAAATGCTTCCTGCAGCCTGCAATTCTGTTTTCTCTGGAAATCCATTCCTATTCCCACCCCATTCCAAGGGTCTCCATCCCAAATTGTGTAGCTAAAGGTCTGTAGAGATTCTTAGTAATGAGAAGAGGTCGCTTCCTCCAGCTGTTCGGCCTTGCCAGCGCAAATGTCTTCCCACCTGGCGTGATCTGCAGCCTCAAGCAGTTCCAAAATTAATTGACTGGCAGCGGGGAAGACGCGGGCACAGGAGAGAGCCAAACTCCGAATCAAATAGAATAGAACAGGGCTGGAAGGGACCTTGGAGGTCTTCTAGCCCAGCCCCCTGCTCAAGCAGGAGACCCTACCTCAGACAAGGGACTGTCCAGTCTCTTCTTCAAAACCTCCAGTGATGGAAGCACCCACAATTTCTGGAGGCAACTTCTGTTCAACTGGCTAATTGTTCTCCACTGTTAGGAAATTCCTCCTTAGTTCCAAGGCTGCTTCTCTCCTTCATTGGTTTCCCTCCGTTGCTGTTTGTCCTGGTGCTTTGGAGAATAGCTTGACCCCAAAGTCTACTCAAGTTGAGCCCATGAAGAACATAAGATGTAGAATAGAACAGACCTGGAAGGGACCTTGGAGGTCTTCTAGTCTAACAAGCAGGAGACCCTGTACCGTCCAAGACGAAATATAACTCATCAAGGTGGTTGTCTGTTCAGCGTCCTGGGAAGTTGTGACTCCATCTCTTGGCCCTCAGCATCACCA
>CM077645.1:5887701-5962701 GCA_039707465.1 Rhabdophis nuchalis | reverse complement strand
AGAGAGAGGAAGGGAGGGAGGGAGGGAGGGAGGGAGGGAGGGAGGAAGGAAGGAAGGAAGGAAGGAAGGAAGGAAGGAAGGAAGGAAGGAAGGAAGGAAGGAAGGAGAGAGGGAGGAAGGTTGGATCTTCTTGTTGGCTTCCACAGCCAACAACAGCCTGAACATGCCCACCAATGCCTTATCTCTAAGCAAGGGAGCAAACCCCACTCCCTCCCAGCACTGATGATGTTCCCTAGTTGGGTCATGAAACGTCTGCAGGAAAACCACCAAGCTCAGAGGGCACCAAGGACCCCACAGTTCAACCCCCAGCTAGAAATATTCTCTTCTATCAGATCTTCTTGGGCTCCAGAAGGACTCTGGGATAGTCCAACGGGAGGGGTGTGTGTGTGATAAAGCGGCGGGAAGGAGAGCTTAGCAAAGCAATCAGCCTTAAAGCAAAGTGTTTCCCCCTCTCCCCCCCCCCCACCGCCCATTCCAAGTGTTTTGCTCCAAACTCGACCCCAACCAGGCGAAGGGACGGAACTGACCTTAAATCTCTCCTGCTGGCGAATTCCTCGGAGGGGATGGCCCACGGGAGGCTCTGCGGAAGGCACTGCAGGACGTCCGGAGAGAAATCCGAGGTGTCCACCCCATATTCTGCCAGGATGCCTTCGGTCTCCGGATCAATTTCACCTGCCCGTCCAAGACTCTGGGCCAATTGCCTGCGAAAAGCAAGTCAACCATGACAGGGGCTCCTCGGCACATCTCCAAGGCATCTGACAACGGCCCTGAGAAAGGGATAGGATAGGATAGGATAGGATAGGATAGGATAGGATAGGATAGGATAGGATAGGATAGGATAGGACAGGACAGGACAGGACAGGACAGGACAGGACAATAGAATACAACAGAACAGAACAATGGAACAGAACAGAACAATAGAACAGAACAGAACAATAGAATAGAATAGAATAGAATAGAATAGAATAGAATAGAATAGAACAGAACAATAGGAGAATAGAATAGAACAGAAAGAACAATAGAAGAGAACAGAAGAGAACAGAATAGAATAGAATAGAGTAGAATAGAATAGAACAGAACAATAGAATAGGAGAATAGAGTAGAGTAGAGTAGAGTAGAGTAGAGTAGGAGTAGAGTAGAATAGAATAGGAATAGAATAGAACTGAAAAATAGAATAGAATAGAACAGAATAGAATAGAATAGAACAGAACAGAACAATAGAATAGAGTAGAATAGAATAGAACAGAATAGAACAGAACAGAACAATAGAACAGAACAGAACAATAGAATAGAACAGAACAATAGGAGAATAGAACAGAAAGAACAATAGAAGAGAACAGAAGAGAACAGAATAGAATAGAATAGAATAGAGTAGAATAGAATAGAACAGAACAATAGAATACGAGAATAGAATAGAGTAGAATAGAATAGGAATAGAATAGGAATAGAATAGAACAGAACAGAACAGAAAAATAGAATAGAACAGAACAGAACAGAACAGAATAGAACAGAATAGAATAGAACAGAATAGAACAGAACAGAACAATAGAACAGAACAATAGAATAGAACAGAACAATAGAATAGAATAGAACAGAAAGAACAATAGAAGAGAATAGAAGAGAACAGAATAGAATAGAACAGAATAGAACAGAACAATAGAATAGGATAATAGAATAGAATAGAGTAGAGTAGAATAGAATAGGAATAGAATAGGAATAGAATAGGAATAGAATAGAATAGAAAAATAGAATAGAATAGAATAGAACAGAACAATAGAATAGAATAGAATAGAACAGAACAGAACAATAGAATAGAGTAGAATAGAATAGAACAGAACAGAACAATAGAACAGAACAGAACAATAGAATAGAACAGAACAATAGGAGAATAGAATAGAACAGAAAGAACAATAGAAGAGAATAGAAGAGAACAGAATAGAATAGAGTAGAGTAGAATACAATAGGAATAGAATAGAACAGAATACAATAGGAATAGAATAGAACAGAACAGAATAGAATAGAACAATAGAATAGAGTAGAATAGAGTAGAATAGAATAGAATAGAACAATAGAATAGTAGAATAGAATAGAACAGAACAGAAGAGAATAGAAAAACAGAGTTGGAAGGGACCTTGGAGGTCTTCTAGTCCAACCTCCTGCCTAGGGAGGAAACCCTATATCGTTTCAGACAAATGGCCATCCAACATCTTCTTGAAGGAGGACAGGTTATTGCCACCAAATCCAAAAAGAGGCTTTGATGAGTACTACGCAACCCATACCTCATCGGGTCATTGTTTCACAGGTATTTCCCTGCAGCAGAAACAGAATGGCCAAGGGTGGGCTAAAAAGCAGTGGAGCAGAAGGGACCTCCGACATCCCGCTGGCTTCCCCATTGATTTTCCTTCTGGGAATCTGGCAGGGAGCATCGGAATTCTTCCCTTCCTTTTGCTTCACTTGGCCTCCCTTCCCTGCCCTTCCTTTTCCCTGCCCTTCCCGCCCCCCTGTTCTTCCCTTCCCTGTCCTACCTCGTCCTCCCCCTCTGATTTTCTCTGATCTTCGATCCTCTCTCCTTCCCTTCCCTGTCCTCCCCCTCTGTCTTTCTCTGATCTCCTTCCCTTCCCTCTCCTTTCCGGCTGGCAGAAAAGTGTGCCTGGTTGGGTGGGAGAGGGAGTGAGGGATTGCAAGACTGCCTGGGAAACTGTCATGAAATGGAAGGTTGAGAATTAATGATCGCACGACCAGCAACAGCCAGTAGCCCTGAAGGAGCCACAAAGTTCCCATGTTACATATTTGGGCGGAGGGGGGACAGTTTTGGGCAAGGGGCAGGTGCGCCAACGCACAGAGCTTCATTTGGGTGAGCGGCGGGTGAAAGTGAGGCCCAGATTAGGATTAGGATGACGATTAGGATAGGATAACAGAGTTGGAAGGGATCGTAAAGGCTTTCTAGTCCAAGCAGCTAGCTCAAGCAGAAAACCCTCTACCACTTCAGACAAAGGGTTATCCGATCCCTTCTTAAAACCTCCAGGGTTGAAGCATCCATAACTTCTGGTGGCAAGCTGTTCCACGAGTTAATTGTGGAATTAACTAGGGGGCACCCATGAAACCTTTGATAGCTAGACCTCCAACAAATAAGAGGAAGGACTTTTCCACCCAGAGGATCCCTGGTCTATGGAACTCCCTGCCAGAAGAAGTGGTGACAGCTGTCAGCCTCGACACCTTTAAGAAAGGATGAGAGGAGTTCATGGAGAACAAGGGTATCCATGGCTATCATGAGGGATGCCTAAGGAGACCCTCCGGGGTGGAGAGATAGGCAGGAGATCTCTCAATGCCATTTGCAGGGAATCACAAGCAGGTGAAGACATCTGCTTGGGAAGACCCTGAAGCAAATGGGGAGCCACTGTGGGAGACAGAAGGCTGGACTGGATGGGCTATGGCCTCTTCCAGCAAGGCTGTTCTTAGGTTCTTATGTTCTCGCTGTCAGGGAATGTCTCCTTAATTCCAGGTTGCTTCTCTCCTTGATGAGTTTCCATCCATCGCTTCTTGTCCTGCCTTCGGGAGCTTTGGAGAACAGCTTGGCTCCCTCTTCTTTGGGGCAGCCCCTGAGATATTGGAAGACTGCTATCATGTCTCCCCTGGTCCTTCTCTTCATTAAACTAGACCTACCCAGTTCCTGCAACCGTTCTTCATGTTTTAGCCTCCAGTCCCCTCATCCTCTTGGTTGCTCTTCTCTGCACTTTTTCTAGAGTCTCCACGTCTTTTCTACATTGTGGCGACCAAAACTGGATGCAAATATTCCAAGTGTGGCCTTCCCAAGGCCTTATAAAGTGGTATTAACACTTTTAACATGATCTTGATTCTCTCCCTCTGTTGATGCAGCCTAGAACTGTGTGGACTTTTTTGGCAGCTGCTGCCCACGGCTGGCTCCTATTTCAATGGTTGTCCACTAGGACTCCAAGATCCCTTTCACAGTTACTCCTCTTGAGCAAGATACCACCTATACTGTACCTGGGCATTTCGTTTTTCTTGCCTAAAGGTAGAACCTTACTTTTTTCACAATCGAACTTCATTTTATTAGATAGTGCCCAATGTTCAAGTTTGTCAAGATCCTTCTGTATCTTAAGCCTATCTTCTGGAGTGTTGGCTATTCCTGCCAGCTTGGTGTCGTCTGCAAATTTGATGAGTTCCCCACTTATTCCCTCATCCAAATCATTGATGAAGACGTTAGCCTCCAGGCCCTTAATCCACTTTCTTGCTCTTCTCTGCACTCTTTCTAGAGTCTCCACATCTTTCCTACACCGTGGCGACTAAAACTGAATGCCGTATTCCAAGTGTGGCCTTCCCAAGGCCTTATAAAGTGGTATTAACCCTTCAGGTGATCTTGATTCTCTCCCTTTGTTGATGCAGCCTAGAACTGGGTTGGCTTTTTTGGCAGCTGCTGCCCATGGCTGGCTCCTGTTTCAATGGTTGTCCAGTAGGACTCCAAGATCCCTCTCACAGTACATAGCAGTTAGCAGCAGTGGGTTTCATATTTTGTTACCAGTGATTCGCCCCTTCCTTTGTGCATATGCTTTGCTCATGCGCACATCTTCCGTGCATGCGCCGGGCCTCAAAAACATGCCTAAATAGGGCAGCATAGAGCCGGGGCAGGTGGCCAGGCCCAGCTGCAATTTCCAGTACCGGTTCTAGCGAACCTGTCCGAACTGGCTGAATCCCACCTCTGGTAGTGAAGGCTAGAGAAGCAGAAGAGAAGGGCGACCAGCAGCCAGGTGGAAGGACTCGGTTCCCATAGCGATGGCTGGCACACCTGAAGCACCAGGTGAGTCATGGAGAATAGCTACCTTTGTCCTCACCAACCCGAAGTTGCATAATCAACCATAAACATAGCAACATGCGCTAAAAATAATGATGAATCATCGGTTTAAAAAATAAGACATTTCTTCTAATAGCTAACTCGGGGAATATCTCCACCCTGAAAGAAGCGGCCTCAGGTTACGGGAAATAAAAGAGGTTTAATAAAACAATGGAGAAGAATTCACGCAGGTGAGGCATTCTCGGCAGGAAGAAGCAGTGATTCACCCTGACTGGGCTGGGAGTGAAGTTATATAGAGCAGGTGTCAGGTGAGATAGAGAAGGTAACAGGTCCTAGCTTGCTGGACAGGTGACGTCAGCTGTCGCCAAAGATTTTGACTTTTCATCCCATTCATTTCCAGTTGGCGGATGTACCCAGAGGGCACGAGGTTGGAGAAGAAGGAATGAGGGTTTTAGACACACAAACAATCACACACACTTCCTTGAATTCTGGTGACACACAATTACTCATCCTTCTCATGAAGTCAAGGTTGGGGCAAGGATGGAAAATTAGGTGTGCTCTACATTTCTCCTTTATTCTATGCTCAGTGAGGCTATTGTTAGTTTTGAAGTCATGTCTGACCCATCGCGACCCCATGGACCACGTTCCTCCAGGCCTTCCTGTCCTCTCCCATCCTCTGGAGTCCATTGAAGCTCAGGCCGACTGCTTTAGTGACTCCATCCAGCCACCTCCTTCTCTACTGTCCCCTTCTTCTTCTCTTGTCCTCCATTGTTCCAAGCATGAGGCTCTTCTCCAGGGAGTCCTTCCTTCTCATCAGGTGGCCAAAGTACTTTAGATAGATAGATAGATAGATAGATAGATAGATAGATGGATGGATGGATGGATGGATGGATGGATGGATGGATGGATGGATGGATGGATGGATGGATGGATGGATGGGATGGATGGATGGATGGATGGATGGATGGATGGATGGATGGATGGATGGATGGATGGATGGATAGATAGATAGATAAGATAGAGAGATAGAGAGATTGTTGTTGTAAGTTGCAAGGTTGTGTCTGACCCATTGCGACCCCATGGACAACGTTCCTCCAGGCCTTCCTGTCCTCTACCATCCTCTGGAATCCATTGAAGCTCACACCGGCTCCTTTAGTGACTCCATCCAACCACCTCATTGTCTGTCATCCCCTTCTTCTTTTGCCCTCCATCGTTCCCAGCATGAGGCTCTTCTCCAGGGAGTCCTTCTTCCTTCTCATCAGGTGACCAAAGCCTTTGAGTTTCCTCTTCAGGATCTGGCTTTCAAAAGAGTAGACAGGGTGGATCTCCTCTAGGACTGACCGGTGGGATGGCCTTGCAGTCCAAGGGACTCAATGCAGGAGTCTTCTTCTCCAGCACCAGAGTCCCAAGGCCTCCATTCTCTGGTGCTCAGCGTTCCTTGTGGTCCAACCTTCACAGCCATCCATTGCAAGTGGGAAAACCACAGCCTTGATTAGGTGCACGTTTGAATGGCAGGGGGATGTCTCTGCTTTTTAGGATGCTGTCTAGATTTGCCATCCCTTTCCTCGCCAGGAGCCACCACTCTTAATTCCTTGGCTGTATGTCTCCATCTGCGGTGATCTTAGGTGAAAAGAACATTAACTCCGAGACATTGGTGAGGGAACCATACAGGTAGTCCTTGATTTACGACCACAGCTGAGTCCCCGCCTCCTGCCCTATACATCCCTTCGCCTGATCTGCTTCCACAGAGAGGATCTTCTCCGGGTGCCGTCGGCCGGGCAATGCCGGTTGGCGACGCCCAGGGGAAGGGCCTTCTCTGTGGCGGGCTCGGCCCTCTGGAACGACCTACCCCCCGACCTCCGCCTCTTCCGCCAACGTCTTAAGACATATCTATTCCAACAAGCCGGCCTGGCATAGCCCCCCGTTTCAGACTTTTTATACATAAATTGTAATTAGCGGGGTTTTAAATGGGTTTTTAGCACGGGTTTAATAATTTAATATGTTTTTAATGATATATATTGTTTTGTTATGGTTTTTTAAATGCCTGTGCGCCGCCCTGGGTCCTAACAAGGAGAAGGGCGGGGTATAAATCCGAAATAAATAAATAAATAAATAAAAAGGATGAACAATTTTATAAAGTATGGAATCTGTTTTATCAATGGTTAGATAAAAGAAATCAGGAGACATAATATATAAAAGAATTTCTAGAAATAAAAGTCAATCGTTATGAATGGAATAGAACAGAACAATAGAATAGGAGAATAGAATAGAATAGAATAGAATAGAAGTAAGAGTAAGAGTAAGAGTAAGAGTAAGATTAAGAATAGAATAGAATAGAATAGAATAGAATAGAATAGAATAGAATAGAATAGAATTCAGGAAGGGAAGGGAACGGAACAGAACAGAACAGAACAGAAGAATAGGAGAATAGAACAGAACAGAACAATAGAACAGAACAGAACAGGTGACCAGAACAGAAAAATAGAATAGAATAGGAGAATAGAATAGAACAAAACAATAGAACAGAACAGAACAGGTGACCAGAACAGAAAAATAGAATAGAATCGGAGAATAGAATAGAACAAAACAATAGAACAGAACAGAACAGGTGACCAGAACAGAAAAATAGAATAGAATCGGAGAATAGAATAGAAGAACAGAATAGAATAACAGAGTTGGAAGGGACCTTTTATCAATGGTTAGATAAAAGAAATCAGGAGACATAATATATAAAAGAATTTCTAGAAATAAAAGTCAATGGTTGTGAATGGTAGATATTGTAATAAGCTGAGATTAAGTTATTTTAGAAAGATATTTTGTATATTAACTAGGTTATTAATGAGATACATAGATAATGGAAAATTTGGATAACCTTTTCGTTTCATATAGAGAAAATATTATGGGTTTTTGATTAAGTGACATATAGTAAGAACGCATTTGCTAAAGACAATTGAGAATAATGTTATAAAACAGGAATTTATGAAGATCCTTTCTTTTTTTGTTTTTACTTGTTGAATAATCATAGAAAAAGATTAATTTTTGACAAATACTACTTGTTACTATACAAATAATGAATTACCTAAGAGGATAATGTGGTATGAAATGAAGAAAAGTCTTAATTCCATACATATACATATATATACATATATGGCAGGAATAGCCAACACTCCAGAAGATGGGCTTAAGATACAGAAGGATCTTGACAAACTTGAACATTGGGCACTATTTAATAAAATGAAATTCAATGGCAAAAAGAGGAAGGTTCTACATTTAGGCAAGAAAAATGAAATGCGTACAGTATAGGTGGTACCTTGCTTAATAGCAGTAACTGTGAAAGGGATCTTGGAGTCCTAGTGGACAACCATTGAAATAGGAGCCAGCCGTGGGCAGCAGCTGCCAAAAAAGCCAACCCAGTTCTAAGCTGCATCAACAGAGGGAGAGAATCAAGATCCCGTGAAGGGTTAATACCACTTTATAAGGCCTTGGGAAGGCCACACTTGGAATATTTGCATCCAGTTTTGGTCGCCACAATGTAGAAAAGATGTGGAGACTCTAGAAAGAGTGCAGAGAAGAGCAACAAAGAAGATTAGGGGACTGGAGACTAAAACATATGAGGAACAGTTGCAGGAACTGAGGATGTCTAGTTTAATGAAAAGAAGGACCAGGGGAGACATGATAGAAGTCTTCCAATATCTCCGGGGTTGCCCCAAAGAAGAGGGAGTCAAACTATTCTCCAAAGCACCTGAGGGCAGGACAAGAAGCAATGGGTGGAAACTAATCAAGGAGAGAAGCAACTTAGAACTGAGGAGAAATTTCCTGACAGTGAGAACAATGAATCAGTGGAACAGCTTGCCACCAGAAGTTGTGAATGCCCCAACACTGCAAGTCTTCAAGAAGATGTTGGATAGCCATTTATCTGAAATGGTATAGGCCTTCCTGCCTAGGCAGGGAGTTGGACTAGATGACCTCCAAGGTCCCTTCCAACTCTGCTATTGTATTGTATTGTATACACTTAAACTTAATAATGATGATATATTGGGTTACACTGGATGGAAAATTAACAACTACATTTGTAATTGTAAAGACCGATGCACACAAACCTATGACCGAACGACATGTTACACCAAGTTGAAAATGACCAAGCGCACACTTAACAACCAAATCGGTTGTTAAACCGACAGCATCCACCACTGCAGGTCTTCTACTGAAGCTTTGTGGCTTCTACATTTACCGCCGCAACTGCAATCAACCTGGAACTAAGGAGGCATTTCCTGACGGTGGGAAGAATTAATCAGTGGAAGGGAAGTTGCATCCAGAAGTGGTGGGTGCTCTAACACGAGATTTTTCAAGATGAGACTGGACAGCCATTTGTTTGAAATGGCAAGCCGGGGGGGGGGGGGGGGATGCACCCCTAAATTATATACTTGTACTCAAATTGTTTTTGTTTCGCACAGGTCACTTTCGAGAAGTGAGGGGAGCCAAATGTCAACTTCTAAAGCATTTCCATGTCTGTTATCAAGTTGACATTGGAGGAAAGGGGGGGGGGGAGAGAATTCCACGGACACCTTCGGCTAGAATCGGATCTCAGATTACTACAGCAGGTGTGTGAAGCGTGAAATTTTACAACCTGCTGCAGCACTTCGTTGGTGAATGTGACTTATGACACAGACTGAAGGGAGGGGTAAAGTTCAGCCATCATTAAACTGAAATTAGATCTGACTCCACGCTGGTATTGCCGAGATGTTGCTCCTAATAAGTGACCAAGTTTCTTTTGAAACTTGGCTCGAGGCTCGTAAGGTAACTAGGGCATCTTTCGGAAACCTGACAGGTACAGGGGGCAGGGGGTTGGATTCGAAGACTGCCGGAAGGCCAGGAGATTAATAAATATGAAGAACAGATACAGGAACTGGGTATAGCTAATCTAGAGAAAAGGACTACGGGAGACATGATAGCAGTGTTCCAGTATTTGAGTGGCGGACAGAAAGAACAGAGGGAGTCAAGCTATTCTCCAAAGCACCTGAAGGCAGGACAAGAAACATTGGATGGAAACTAACCAAGGAGAGAAGCAACCTAGAATTAAAGAGAAATAACCTGACAGTGAGAACAATTCGTAAGTGGAACAGAAATTGCCTCCAGAAGTTGTGAATGCCCCAACACTGGGAGTCTTTAAGAAGAGACTGGACAGCCACTTGTCCGAAATAGCATAGGGTCTCCTGCTTGAGCATAGGGGTGGACGAGGAGACCTCCAAGGTCCCTTCCAGCTCTGTTCTGCTACTTACGCCCTTCTTCCACTCAACAGCCACCTACCCAAGGGCAAAGTTGCTATCTTCCCGCCAATCCACAATGCGACAGATGAAAAGAATGCTGGAGTAGTCTTCGGGGCGCGTGGCAAAATCAGGAGGGCAATCGGCCAAGGCCACGTAGGCGCGAGGCACTCGGTGGTCGGCCGGCGAGAACATGGCGTACTTGCGGAACAAGTCGCTGTTGCGATCGGTCAAGAGGCGGATGAAGCCCATGGCTGTCCTGGAATGCTTCTTCTCCAATATGTAGACCACCTGAAAGAGCCAACAGAGCAGCGGTTAGGGGTGCTTTGCCAAACCACGTTGCCAGAGAAGGAAAGGAGGAGGGGGCTGGATGGAGTCACCGAAGCAGTCGTTAAAAGTTTAAATGGTCTCCAGAAGATGGGAGAGGACAGGAAGGCCTGGAGGAAGATGGTCCTTGGGGTCATGATGGGTCGGATCACAACTTCACAACTAACTACAACTATCTATCTATCTATCTATCTATCTATCTATCTATCTATCTATCTATCTCAAGTACTTTGGCCACCTAAGGAGAAGAAGGACTCCCTGGTGAAGACCCTCATGCTGGGAACGATGGAGGGCAAAAGAAGAAGAAGGGGACGGCAGAGAAGGAGGTGGCTGGACGGAGTCACCGAAACAGTCGGTGTGAGGTTAAATGGTCTCCAGAGGATGGGAGAGGACAGGAAGGCCTGGAGGAACATGGTCCATGGGGTTGACACGACTTCGCAACTCACAACAACAAAAATATAAGATACAGCTAGTCCTCTACTTAAGGGCCACAATTGAACTCTATGGGGTCACGATGGGTGAGACACAACTTTGCAACTCATAACTATCTATCTATCTATCTATCTATCTATCTATCTATCTATCTAATAATAATATAATAATAAATTTAATTTGTAGACCGCTCCCTCTCCCCGAAGGGACTCGGAGAAGAAGGGGACGGCAGAGAAGGAAGTGGCTGGATGGAGTCCCCGAAGCAGCCGGCCTGAGCTTCAATGGACTCCAGAGGATGGGAGAGGACAGGAAGGCCTGGAGGAACGTTGTCCATGGGGTTGCGATCGGATGGACACAACTTTGTGATTAACAACAATTTAATTGACGAATTGATAAGTTGTGGGAGGAGGGGTGGGGGAAATGAAATGAAAGAAATCATACCTTTGCAGTCTTTTGAACACTCTGCTCTGGATTTGCAGTCTCTTCCGGTTTTGTAGCACGGACAATGCACGTTTCCAGATCTTTTCCTAAAACACAATAAAATAAACCACGCAAACACATCAAAAGACATTCGTACACCCTTGGATCCAAGTAAACTCCCTTCGCCTTTTAAAACATCCTGTTTTTGGCCCCGGATGAAGGGCCAAATGCGAGGGGGCTTGGAAAGGAACAAATTCATGATTTTTATTTTTATTTTTAATAAAAATGGTGAGCCATTCCAGATTCTTTCTAACCAGCAACCAAGAAAAAAGAAATACGGTCCACGTCCATTGTGCACATCTGCTAAAATCAAAACAAGCCCAAAGTTTGAGAGAGAGAAAAAAAAACCAACCCTCTATACCAACCATAATAAACGTAATGGTGGAAAACGTGCTTTATTTCTTCAACGCAAATAAGACGTCGGAATTTCTTGGCGCTCCTGACTTTCTCCATTGAAAGTGGTCTAGAGGGAATGCTGGAGGCAGGTCTTGAGATACATCCATGGGAGGAGTTTGACTCTGTTACTTCCGAAGATATGGACAGGTTACGTAGGCGACTGAGAGCCGTCACATGTTTATTGGACCCGTGTCCCTCCTGGCTTGTACTGGCATCCTGGGAGGTTACACAAGGCTGGCTCCAGGAAATAGTGAGGGCTTCTTTGAGTGAGGGGTTCTTGCCTGCTGTCTTGAAAGAGGCGGTGGTGAGGCCCCTCCTCAAGAAGCCTTCCCTGGACCCAGGATTATTAGTCAATTATCGTCCGGTCTCCAACCTTCACTTTTTAGCAAAGGTTGTAGAGAGTGTGGTGGCACAACAGTTTCCCCGTCACCTTGAGGAAGTTGATTATCTGGACCCGCGCCAGTCTGCCTTCCGGCCAGGTCACAGCACCGAGACGGCATTGGTCGCGTTGGTGGATGATCTCTGGAGGGCCAGAGATGGAGGTTCTTCCTCCATCCTGGTCCTATTAGATCTCTCGGCGGCTTTTGATACCATCGACCATGGTATCCTATTGCATCGGCTGGAGGAGCTGGGGGTGAGGGGCACCGCTTTATGGTGGTTCTCCTCCTACCTCTCCGGTCGGTCGCAATTTGTGTTAACAGGAGGGCAGAGGTCGACCTCGAGGCCACTCACTTGTGGGGTGCCACAGAGGTCGGTCCTCTCGCCGCTCCTGTTCAACACATATTTATTTATTTATTTATTTATTTTATTACATTTATATCCCGCCCTTCTCCGCAGAGGACCCAGGGCGGCGCACAGGAGATTTAAAAACATACAAAAATAGAACATAGATAAATAATTTAAAATATATATTAGATCCCAAACCTGTGCTAAAACCAATTACTAATTGAAACCCAATTTTAAACTTTTCTAAAAGTCCCCATGGGAGGTTAGGCTAGGCCGGCTTGATGAAAAAAGTATGTCTTTAGACATTGGCGGAAGAGGCGGAGGTCGGTGATGGTCCGGAGTTCAGGGGATAGGTCGTTCCAAAGGGCGGGGCCCGCCACAGAGAAGGCCCTTCCCCTAGGTGTCGCCAGTCGGCATTGTCCGGCCGACGGCACCCTGAGAAGGCCCTCTCTGTGGGAGCGTATCGGTCTAAGGGATGTATGGGGCACGAGACGGTCTCGCATATAACTAGGTCCCGAGCCATGGAGCGCTTTAAAGATGGTCGTCAAAACCTTGAAGCGCACCCGAAAGACCACAGGAAGCCAATGCAGCTCGCGCAGGATCGGTGTTATATGGGAGCTTCTGGTAGCTCCCGTAATTACCCACGCGGCAGCGTTTTGGACTAGCTGTAGCTTTCGAGTGCACCTCAAGGGAAGCCCCATGTAGAGAGCATTACAGTAGTCGAGACGGGACGTCACGAGAGCTTGAGTGACTGTGCGAAGGGCAGCCCGGTCCAGTAAGGGGCGCAATTGGCGCATCAGGCGTACCTGATGAAACGCCCCCCTGGCCACGGCTGCCACATGGTCCTCCAAGGACAGCTGGGAATCCAGGAGGACACCCAAATTGCGGGTGTCAGTGTTTCGCCCCCAATGGCCAGAGTTGGAGTAATCTGGCTGAACCGGGGTGCCGGAAACCACAGCCACTCAGTCTTGGCAGGGTTGAGCTTGAGTTTGTTACCACCCATCCAGATCCGTACGGCCTCCAAACACCGGGACAGCACTTCGACGGCATCGTTGGGGTGGTCTGGGGTGGATATGTACAACTGAGTGGCATCAGCGTACAGATGGTACTCCACCCCAAAACCACGGATGATCTCACCCAGCGGCTTCATATATGTGTTGAAAAGGAGGGGCGAGAGGACCGACCCCTGAGGAACCCCACATAGGAGGGGCCTCGAGGTCGACCTCTGCCCTCCCGTCAACACATATTGCGACCGACCAGAGAGGTAGGACGAGAACCACCGCAAAACGGTGCCTCCCAACCCCAACCCCCCCAGTCGGTGCAATAGGATACCATGGTCGATGGTATCAAAAGCCGCTGAGAGGTCTAACAGGAATGAAGCCGCTGGGCGAGATCATCCGTGGTTTTGGGGTAGAATACCATCTGTACGCTGACGACACCCACCTGTACGTATCTACCCCAAACCACCCCAACGATGCCGTCGAAGTGATGTCCCGGTGTCTGGAAGCCATGCAGATCTGGATGGGAAGGAACAGACTCAAGCTCAACCCGTCCAAGACCGAGTGGCTGTGGTTTCCGGCGCCCCGGTTCAACCAGTTGATTCCATCACTGGCCATAGGGGGTGAACATCTAGCCCCCGTGGATTGGGTACGCAACTTGGGCCTCCTCCTGGATACCCGGCTGTCTTTAGAAGACCATGTGACAGCCGTGGCCAGGGGGGCATTCTACCAGGTTCGCCTGGTACACCAGTTGCGTCCCCTATTGGACCGGGACACCCTTCGCACAGTCACTCATGCCCTCGTGACATCCCGTCTGGACTACTGTAACGCTCTCTACATGGGGCTCCCCTTGAGGTGCACCCAAAGACTACAGCTAGTTCAGAATGCAGCCGCGCGGGCAATATTGGGTACCTGTAGGTATTCCCACGTAACACCGCTCCTGCGCGAGCTGCACTGGCTGCCTGTGGTCTTTCGGGTGCGCTTCAAGGTGCTGGTCACCATCTTCAAAGCGCTCCATGGCATGGGACCTAGTTATCTGCGGGATCGCATCCTACCCCACACATCCCTTCGACCGATTCGCTCCCACAGAGAGGGGCTTCTCCGGGTGCCATCCACTAGGCAATGCCAGCGGATGACGCCCAGGGGAAGGGCCTTCTCTGTGGCGGGCCCGACCCTCTGGAACGACCTACCCCCCGAACTTAGATCTATCCCGGACCTCCGCTCCTTCCGCCAGCAACTAAAAACCTACTTTTCCCAACAGGCCGGCCTGGCCTAACCTACCGTTTTCAGCCTCAGTTGTTTAGTAGAGAAATTTTAAATTGGGCTTTAGGGATTTTAATGGGGTAGTTTTTAGCACAGGGTGTAATTTAATATAGTTTTAAGTATTTATGTATTTATTGTGATGTATTGTATTTTTTATATTTTCCTGTGCACCGCCCCGAGTCCCTCCGGGGAGAGGAGGCGGTTAATAAATCGAATAAATGAAATGAAATGAAATGTTATCTATCTTCTATATATAAATAAAAATGTAACAGGAGTTTGTTCAAAACCACTGATCGCGGAAAGTCCTGCACCCATCGCTTCCAAATTTTCACACAACATTCCTTTCAAATACGGCACCAATGATATATATATAGATTGTGTAGAAGTCACAGCTGTGCCAGGTACACGCAACGGAAATGTAAAAAATTGTAAAAAAGGGTAGGTAGATGGATACAGAGAGAGCAGTGGGCCACAGGTATTATGTCATCCTTTATGACATCAAATACTCTGTCCATAAGATTCAAGGAGAAATACAACAGGTAGGTAGGCAGCTATAGGGATAGAGAGAGGTAGGGGGAAATGCAGTAGGTAGGTAGGTAGGTAGGTAGGTAGGTAGGTAGGTAGGTAGGTAGGTAGAGGGATAGAGAGAGGGATAAATACAGTAGGTAGGTAGGTAGGTAGGTAGGTAGGTAGGTAGGTAGGTAGGTAGGTAGGTAGAGGGATAGAGAGAGGGAGGGAGAAATACAGTAGGTAAGTAGGTGGAGAGAGGGAGAGAGGGAGAAATACAGTAGGTAGGTTGGTAGGTAGGTAGAGAGAGAGGGAGAGAGGGAGAAATACAGTAGGTAGGTTGGTTGGTAGGTAGGTAGGGAGAGAGAGAAATACAGTAGGTAGGTAGGTAGGTAGAGGGAGAGAGGGAGAGAGGGAGAAATACAGTAGGTAGTAGGTAGCTAGGTAGGTAGGTAGGGAGAGGGATAGAGAGAGGGATAAATACAGTAGGTAGGTATGAAGGTATGTAGGTAGGGGGATAGAGAGAGGGAGGGAGAAATACAGTAGGTAGGTAGGTGGAGAGAGGGATAGAGGGAGAAATACAGTAGGTAGGTAGGTAGGGGTAGAGGGAGAGAGGGAGAAATACAGTAGGTAGGTAGGTAGAGTAGGTAGGTAGGTAGGTAGGTAGGTGGGTAGGTAGGTAGGTAGAGGGAGAGGGATAGAGGGAGAAATACAGTAGGTAGGTAGGTAGAGGGAGAGAGGGAGAGAGGGAGAAATACAGTAGGTAGTAGGTAGGTAGGTAGGTAGGTAGGTAGGTAGGTAGGTAGGTAGGTAGGTAGGGAGAGGGATAGAGAGGGAGAGGGAGAAATACAGTAGGTAGGTAGGTAGAGGGAGAGAGGGATAGAGGGAGAAATACAGTAGGTAGGTAGGTAGGTAGGTAGGTAGGTAGGTAGGTAGGTAGGTGGAGAGGGATAGAGGGAGAAATACAGTAGGTAGGTAGGTAGGTAGAGGGAGAGATACAATAGGTAGGTAGGTAGGTAGGTAGGTAGGTAGGTAGAGAGAGGGAGAAATACAGTAGGTAGGTAGGTAGGTAGAGGGAGAGAGGGAGAAATACACTAGGTAGGTAGGCAGGTGGAGAGAGGGAGAAATACAATAGGTAGGTTGGTTGGTAGGTAGGTAGGGAGAGGGAGAGGGATAGAGGGAGAAATACAGTAGGTAGGTAGGTAGAGGGAGAGAGGGAGAGAGGGAGAAATACAGTAGGTAGTAGGTAGGTAGGTAGGTAGGTAGGGAGGGAGAGGGATAGAGAGGGAGAGGGAGAAATACAGTAGGTAGGTAGGTAGAGGGAGAGAGGGATAGAGGGAGAAATACAGTAGGTAGGTAGGTAGGTAGGTAGGTAGGTAGGTAGGTAGGTAGGTAGGTAGGTGGAGAGGGATAGAGGGAGAAATACAGTAGGTAGGTAGGTAGGTAGAGGGAGAGATACAATAGGTAGGTAGGTAGGTAGGTAGGTAGGTAGGTAGGTAGGTGGAGAGGGATAAGAGGGAGAAATACAGTAGGTAGGTAGGTAGGTAGGTAGGTAGGTAGGTAGGTAGGTAGGTGGAGAGGGATAAGAGGGACAAATACAGTAGGTAGGTAGGTAGGTAGGTAGGTAGGTAGGTAGGTAGGTAGGTGGAGAGAGGGAGAAATACAGTAGGTAGGTAGGTAGGTAGAGGGAGAGATACAATAGGTAGGTAGGTAGGTAGGTAGGTAGGTAGGTAGGTAGGTGGATAGAGAGGGAGAAAAGGAGTAGGTAGGTAGGTTGGGGGTTATACGGTGGTTGTGTGCACGTGTTTGTGTGTACAGGTGTAGATCTACACACAGATTGGTTGGCCATTTAACCAGACTGGGCTACAGCAACGCGTGGCCGGGAACGGCTAGTAAGTCTATATGTTTTGTTTGTTTTTGTATGTGTAAAAATAATTTTAAAAAACTTTAAAAAAAGAAAAGTCTCAAGTCTTTTTACCGTTATCTAATAGACAATTAAGGATCTCAGGAAGGAAGGCTTGTTTAAAACGAAGGGACACCAATGGCAATCCGAGCACACAATGCTCAATAATAGCCATGTGTTTAGTTACGCTTGATGGATAACCGGCGATTCTAATTCTAATTGTAAAAACTGATGCCCAAAAGCCTGGAACCAAACGACATGCTTGGTGAAATTGAGGGAAGTATTGTATCGGTGTTGTCTTTGTGTTCATTTGTTTTAAAAATAAAAATTTAATTATTAAAAAAAAAAGGTCTCATGAGAAAACCACATTTGGAGAAAATCCCAAAGCTGCTTCCCCCCCCCCCCCCAAGAGGCGACTGGACATTCTGGTTTTGCTTTTGAGGACGTTTCGCTTCTCCTCCAAGAAGCTTCTTCAGCTCTGATTTGGAGGGTGGGAGAATGGAAGGATCGACACTCCTTGTAGGCAGGCGGTCATTTGCATCCTTTAGAGCAGAGGTCTCATTCTCATTATGGCCCGCAGGATGGTATCTTGTGGCCCCCACCGTGATATAAAAGTATAATATTAGTATTAATATTAGTATTAATATTAATATAAGGAATCTCTTTTGCGGCCCAGCCTCACCCAGCCTCTGCCTCCAGCAGCCCCCAGGTAAATTGAGTTTGAGACCCCTGATCTACAGTATCTATCTATCTATCTATCTATCTATCTATCTATCTATCTATCTATCTATCTATCTATCTATCTATCTATCTATCTATCCATCCATCCATCCATCCATCCATCCATCCATCCATCCATCCATCTATCTCTATCTATCTATCTATCATCTATCTATCTACAGTATCTATCTACAGTATGTATCTATCTATCTATCTATCTATCTATCTATCTATCTATCTATCTATCTATCTATCTGTCTACAGTATCTATCTCTATCTATCTATCTATCTATCTATCTATCTATCTATCTATCTATCTATCTATCTATCTTATTTTATTTATTTATTTATTATTATTTTTACATTTATATCCCGCCCTTCTCCGCAGAGGACCCAGGGCTGCGCACAGGAGATTTAAAAATATACAAAATAGAAAATAGATAAATAATTTAAAATACATATTAAATAATCCCAGTCCTATGCTAAAACCAATTATTAAAAACCCAATTTAAAACTTTTCTAAAAGTCCCCATGGGAGGTTAGGCTAGGCCGGCTTGATGAAAAAAGTATGTCTTTAGACATTGGCGGAAGAGGCGGAGGTCGGTGATGGTCCAGAGTTCAGGGGGTAGGTCGTTCCAAAGGGCAGGGCCCGCCACAGAGAAGGCTCTTCCCCTGGGTGTCGCCAGTCGGCATTGTCCGGCCGACGGCACCCTGAGAAGGCCCTCTCTGTGGGAGCGGATCGGCCGAAGGGATGTATGGGGCAGGAGATCTATCTATCTATCTATCTATCTATCTATCTATCTATCTATCTATCTATCTATCTATCTATCTATCTATCTATCTATCTATCTATCTATCTATCTACCTACCTACCTACCTACCTACCTACCTACCTACCTACCTATCATCTATCTATCTATCTATCTATCTATCTATCTATCTATCTATCTATCTATCTATCTATCTATCTACAGTATCTATCTATCTATCTATCTATCTATCTATCTATCTACCTACCTACCTACCTACCTACCTACCTACCTATCTATCCATCTACCTACCTACCTACCTATCATCTATCTATCTATCTATCTATCTATCTATCTATCTATCTATCTATCTATCTACCTATCTACCTACCTACCTACCTACCTACCTACCTATCATCTATCTATCTATCTATCTATCTATCTATCTATCTATCTATCTATCTATCTATCTATCATCTATCTACAGCAGAGGTCTCATTCTCGCGGCCCGCAGGCCAATTGCGGCCCGCAGGACGGTATCTTGTGGCTCCCACCGTGATATGAAAGTATAATATTAGTATTAATATTAGTATTAATATTAATATAAGGAATCTCTTATGCGGCCCAGCCTCACCCAGCCTCTGCCTCCAGCAGCCCCCAGGTAAATTAAGTTTGAGACCCCTGCTTTAGAGGGTCTTTGAGGCCACTTGGATGATGGGTTCAGAAACCAGTCATCGCAGGGTATCCAAAATGTCTGTCTGCCCTCTCAGAGTTTATTGCTTTTTTTATACAGTTTTAACAAGCAGCAAAGTGTGTATAGCAACAGCATCATTATTGGTGTATTCTCCTTGTCAATCCTTAAGAACATCCCACCCAGGGCAGAGTCTCGCGTATCATGATGGTTCCTGGTGGTGCTAATTAAGCTCATAGACATTTGAGGTAAACAGGTACTGAGCTGTGGCAGTTTGCTGCGCACGGCCTCTACGTAACCTTTATATGACCTCTATCTCTACACCTGGAGGTCTGTCTGTGTCCTCAGGTGACCCTCAGGATTTATATTCCTTGCAGGCAGCTGGTCGTTTGCATCCTTTGAGAGGGTCCTTGAGGCCACTTGGAGGTTTATCTGTGTCCTCAGGTGACCCTCAGGATTTATATTCCTTGCAGGCAGTTGGTCGTTTGCATCCTTTTTAGAAAGTCCTTGAGGACACTTGGAGGCTTATCTGTGTCCCAAGCCCCCTTGGGACAACCATAACCTGGAGGACTTCACAGGTGCGGCATTATCGCTCCCACCTTGGTCCTAGAACGATAACTACTAGAAAGCTGTAGAAACCAGGAACTGGGAGAGGGATCATGGAGTCCTAGGGGACAACCATTGAAATAAGAGCCAACACAGTTCTAGGCTGCATCAACAGAGGGAGAGAATCAAGATCACCTGAAGGGTTAATACCACTTTATAAGGCCTTGGGAAGGCCACACTTGGAATATTTGCATTCAGTTTTGGTCGCCACGATGTAGAAAAGATGTGGAGACTCTGGAAAGAGTGCAGAGAAGAGCAACAAAGAGGACTAGGGGACTAGAGACGAAAACCTATGAAGAACGGTTGCAGGAACTGGGTGTGTCTAGTTGAATGAAAAGAAGGACCAGGGGAGGCATGATAGCAGTCTTCCAATATCTCAGGGGTTGCCCCAAAGAAGAAGGAGTCAAGCTATTCTCCAAGGCACCTGAGGGCAGAACAAGAAGCAATGGGTGGAAACTAATCCAGGAGAGAAGCAACTTAGAACTGAGGAGGAATTTCCTGACAGTGAGAACAATTAATCCGTGGAACAGAAATTGCCTCCAGAAGTTGTGAATGCCCCAACAATGCAAGTCTTTAAGAAGATGCTGAGTAGCCATTTGTCTGAAACGGTATAGTCCTTCCTGCCTAGGCAGGGGGTTTATTTATTTATTTATTTATTTATTTATTTATTTATTTTATTAAATTTATACCCCGCCCTTCTCCTTGTTAGGACCCAGGGCGGCGCACAGGGATGTTAAAATACATACAAAATATATAAAATATATGAAATTTAAAATACTTATTCTAATAAATAAACTCTGCGCTAAAAACCGAATTAAAATCCCAAGTTTAAAAACTATCTAATAGTCAGTATGGAGGTTACGCTAGGCCGGCTAGATGAAATAGGTGTGTCTTCAGACACTTGCGGAAGAGGCGAAGGTCGGAGATGGTGCGGAGTTCAGGGGGTAAGTCGTTCCAGAGGGCTGGGCCCGCCACAGAGAAGGCTCTCCCCCTGGGTGTCGCCAGTCGGCATTGTCCAGCCGACGGCACCCTGAGGAGGCCCTCTCTGTGGGAGCGTATCGGTCTGAGGGATGTATGGGGCAGGAGGCGGTCTCGCATATAACTAGGCCCCGAGCCATGGAGCGCTTTAAAGATGGTCGTTAAAACCTTGAAGCGCACCCGAAAGACCACAGGAAGCCAGTGCAGCTCGCGCAGGCTAGGTGTTATGTGGGAGTGTCTAGGCGCTCCCGTAATCACCCGCGCGGCTGCGTTCTGGACTAGCTGCAGCTTTCGGGTGCACCTCAAGGGAAGCCCCATGTAGAGAGCATTACAGTAGTCGAGTCGAGAGGTGACGAGTGCTTGAGTGACTGTGCGTAAGGCACCCCGGTTCAGTAAGGGGCGCAATTGGCGCATCAGGCGAACCTGATGAAACGCCCCCCTGGCCACGGCTGCCACATGATCTTCCATAGACAGCCGGGAATCCAGGAGGACACCCAAATTGCGCGCCCTCTCCACGGGGGCCGGTGTTTCGCCCCCAATGGCCAGAGTTGGAATAATCTGGCTGAACCGAGGCGCCGGAAGCCACAGCCACTCAGTCTTGGACGGGTTGAGCCTGAGTTTGTTACCACCCATCCAGATCCGTACGGCTTCCAAGCACCGGGACATAACCTCGACGGCATCGTTGGGGTGGTCTGAGGTGGATAAGTACAACTGAGTATCATCAGCGTACAGATGATATCCCACCCCAAAACCACGGATGATCTCACCCAGCGGCTTCATATATGTGTTGAATAGGAGGGGCGAGAGGACCGACCCCTGAGGAACCCCACATATGAGGGGTCTCGAGGCCGACCTCTGCCCCCCTGTCAACACATATTGCGACCGACCAGAGAGGTAGGATGAGAACCACCGCAAAACGGTGCCTCCCAGCCCCAACCCCCCCAGTCGGCGCAATAGGATACCATGGTCGATGGTATCAAAAGCCGCTGAGAGGTCTAATAGGACTAGGATAGAGGAATATCCTCTATCCCGCGCCCTCCAGAGATCATCAACCAACGCGACCAATGCCGTCTCGGTGCTATGCTTGGATGACCTCCAAGGTCCCTTCCAACTCTGCTATTGTATTGTATTGTATTGTATTGTATTGTATTGTATTGTATTGTATTGTATTTGTATTGTATTTGTATTTGTATTGTACTGTACTGTACTGTACTGTACTGTATTGTATTGTATTGATAGTATATTGTGAATGGCAGAAAAAAACTGAACGAAATGCTCTCTATGCTTAAATTGAATGCAGGGGTCTGCAAAGTCGGCTCTTTTAAGACTGGTGGACTTCAACTCCCAGAGTTCCCCAGCCAGCATAGCTGGCTGGGGAATTCTGGGAGTTGAAGTCCACCAGTCTTAAAAGAGCCGACTTTGCAGACCCCTGAATTAAGAGGATGTATAGCCAAATATACCAATGGAGGAAAATAAGAAAGGAAAATCTGGGGTAACTTTGAAGCGGCAACGGAAAGCATCGCTTTATGCATGAAGAAAAAAAAATAGCCATAAAGATGGAGAAGAGTGGAAGGGAATAATTTGTCTGAAAGTGAAAAGGAAACTATGACGATGTAAATGAGAGGATGTAAAAGAAAAGACCAGGACAAATCCTGGTCCTATTGAATCATTTGTATGAAGAAATAAAATAAAACAAAAAACAAAAAACCAGGCGGTGTTTGATCATGTGGGAAGGGAAGGCAGGCAGGAGACAAAGCGGGACAACGAATGGAGGTTGCCGTCACGGGCCAAACCCCAGAAATAAACGAAGCTCAACCTTTTGCTGTCGTGGTTATCCTGTCACTATTCAATATTTCCACCCTGGGTTAAAACTCTGTTTGCAGTGGGAGATTTACTGTGTTAGCTTGGGCAGGGATCGGCGCGGCTTATCTTACAGTGCAAACAGCCTCCAGCGGGCATCGGACCAGCGAAATAAAATTTATATATATATGTGTGTGTGTGTGTGTGTGTGTGTATAATTTAAAAAGCGGTGGTTTCTTTTTCAATCCCTTTTAACTCGACCGATTCGCTGACAATAGTTACGTTTTTTTCTGAAAAGCAAAAGATGCACACACACACACAAACACACACAAACACACAAACACAAACACACACACACAACACACACAAACACACACAAACACACACAAACACACACAAACACACACAAGCACACCCACACACAACACACACACACAACACACACACAAATACACACACACAAACGCACACAAACACACACACACAAAAACACAAAAACACACACACACAAACACACACAAACACACACAAACACAAACAAGCACACCCACACACAAGCACACCCACACACAAAAAAACCCACACACACAAACACACACACAAATACACACACACACAAATACACACACACAAACACACACAAACACACACACAAATACACACACACACAAATACACACACACAAACACACACAAACACACACACACACACAAACACACACACAGACACACAAACACATACACAAACACACAAATACACACACAAATACACAAAAACACACACACACACAAACACACACACAGACACACAAACACACATACACAAAAAAACCACACACAAACACACACACACAAACACACACACACAAACACACACACAAACACACACTCACACACGTGCCCCCTTTGGGGTTGTCCAGAAATCCCTCCCATTAATTCCACAATGCCTAGCATATTGAAATCCAGCCCTATTGGGGGGGGGGTCCCCCTATCCGGGAAGCCCCCCTGTCCAAGGAAGAGTTTGCTATTGGGGGGGGGGAGGGGTCAAGGGGCGGGGCGAGTGGGAGGGCTGCCTTGAAACACACACACACACACCGCTCCTCAGCCCCTCGGCTGCCAAGGGAGAGGGCCCGGTTTGTGACCGAGGGGGAAAAAGTTCCTGAAAGTTTCTGGCTGCCCATTCAGAGGGAGCTGGGCGGGGCCAACGGGCCCTTCGAGGCATCGTCTTAAAACAAACCGTAAAAAAGAACACCGATTAGTCATGACGATTCCAAAGAGCTCTTTATTTTTATTTTATTTGGATATTTTGTCATTATTATTTTATTTTTCCAAGCCTCGCTTGCAGCAGCAGCAGCCACCCCGGTGGAAATTCGCCCGGGGCCTCCAAGAAAAAGGGCAATTAATGCTTCCTCAATTCCCACTTGCAAGCGAACGGGAGGAGGAGGAGGAGGAGGGGGGGAAGTGTGTTTGCTGATTTATTTGCCTTGAACTTGAGGGGGGCTACAGGGGGTGAGGGGGGTGGAAACGGGGAAACGGCCATCATCCTCTTTTCGTCCCGGATGGAAAGAAGATCAAGGAAAGGCCGGCAAGTCCAATAACAATACAGCCTGGCAATCAATAAAGGTCTCGGTCTCCGCAAAGATCCTTTTCCAGCCCGGTTTCTTTCTTTTCTTTTTTTTTGGGGGGAGGGGGCTGCTCAGGCGAGGAGGACATGTTGCCTCAAGGGGGTTTTTTTTGAGGGCATGTCGTTACTTCCCCCGAATGCGGTTGGGGAGCCAACAGAGGCCGGAGGGCCCCCCCCCCAGGCAGCCTCAGTTTTCTTAGCGGAGAAACTTCAGGAAATCTCCCAAGTTCTTTTGGGACGGGCCATTCGTCCTGGTCTGGCTTGTTTGTTTGTATGTATTTATATACGGATCCCGCCGTTATTATTCTGAGAACTGGAGGCTGGAAAACACACACCACACTCTGGCTTTCTCCTAATTTCCCCACAACAACAACAACACTGCGAGGCGGGTTGGGATGAGAGAGAGAGAGACTGAGAGAGAGAGAGAAGACAGACACAAAGAGAGGGAGAGAGGGAGAGAGAGACAGAGGCAGGCAGACACAGAGAGAGACAGAGAGAGACAGGCAGACACAGAGAGAGACAGACAGACACAGAGAGAGACAGACACAGACACAGAGAGACAGACAGAGAGACAAAGAGACAGACACAGAGAGAGACACACAGAGAGACAGAGACAGACAGACACGGAGAGAGACAGAGACAGACAGAGAGAGAGACGGAGACAGAGAGAGACACAGAGAGAGAGAGAGAGAGAGAGACATAGAGAGACAGAGAGAGACAGACACAGACAGAGAGAGAGAGACACAGACAGACAGAAACAGAGAGAGACAGAGACAGAGAGACAGGCAGACACAGAGAGAGACAGGCAGACACAGAGAGAGACAGACACAGACACAGAGAGACAGACAGAGAGACAAAGGGACAGACACAGAGAGAGACACACAGAGAGACAGAGACAGACAGACACGGAGAGAGACAGAGACGGACAGAGAGAGAGACAGACACAGAGACAGACACAGAGAGAGACAGAGAGAGAGAGAGACAGACAGACACAGAGAGAGACACAGAGAGAGAGAGAGAGAGACAGAGAAAGACAGAGAGAGAGACGGAGACAGAGAGACAGACACAGAGAGAGAGAGAGAGAGAGACAGAGAGAGACAGAAACAGACAGAGAGAGACAGAGAGACAGACAGACAGAAACACACAGAGAGACAGACACAGAGACAGACAGAGAGAGGCACACAGAGAGAGAGAGAGAGACAGACACAGAGAGAGACACAGAGAGAGAGAGAGAGACAGACACAGGGAAGGAGGGAGGAAGAAGGAGGTGACAAGTCACCTAGCTGGACTAGAACTCACCCTCTCCTGGTGATTGGACCAAAGTCACTCAGATAGTTTCCATGCCTAAGGAAGGACCAGAACTCACTGGTGCCTGCTGGTTGGCCCAAAGCCACCCGACTGGCTTTCATACCTTAGGTGGGACTAGCTCTCACATCTTATGGTTTCTAGCCTGGTGCTCTACCCACTAGACCAAACTGCCTAGGAATATTGAACAACGCCTAGGAATTGGAGCATGCACAAGCATGGACAAGAGTAGAACTCTCCATTTGTGTGAGGGAAAGTCTGGGACAATGAGACCATCAATGACTGGCGATTAAGATGACTCCATCCCTCCCGACTGCTGGAGAAGTCAACATGGACTCTTGAACTCCTTCTCCGTTTGGGGTTTTCCAAAACGCATCTAGCTGGCCTCTGGAAGCACGCTGGACCACAGAGGCCTTGGAGAAGGTCCAGCCAAGCTCCCACGTTCAAAACCGCTCCAAGGTTTCCTTAGCTGGCTTCCTAGATCTCCTTCTCCTTCCACGACCGGTGAAGGCCTAGAGAGGAGCTTGTGTAATCTTAATGTTAAGGGTGACGTGACAGCAGGCTTGCAATATCTAGGGGGGCTGCCCCAAAGAAGAAGGGTTGTCAGCCTGTTCTCCAAAGGACCAGAAGGAAGGACAAGAAGAAGAAGCAACGGATGGAAACGAATCAAGGAGAGAAGCAGATGAACAGATTAAGAGAGTTGGAAGGGATCTTGGGAGGTCATCTAGTTCAACCCACTGCTCAAGCAGGAGACCCTACACTCTTTTTGACAGATGGCACTCCAGTCTCTTCTTGAAAGCCTCCAGGGATGAAGCTCCCACAACTTCTGAAGACAATTTCAGTTCCATGGGTTGATGGTTCTCACTGTCAGCAAATTCCTCCTTATTTCCAGGTTGAATCTCTCCTTGTTCAGTTTCCATCTGTTATTCCTTCTCTGGCCTTCGGGTGCTTTGGAGAATAGCTTGGCCTCTTCCTCTCTGGGGCAGCCCCTCAACTATTGGAAGATGCTCCCGTGTCTCCCCTGGTCCTTCGCTTCACTAGAGTAGCCAGACCCAGTTCCTTCAACCGTTGTTCCTATGTTTTAGTCTCCAGTCCCCTCACCGTCTTGGTTGCTCTTCTCTGCACTCTTTCTAGAGTCTCAACACCTTATTTATAGTGTGGTGCCCAAAACTGGATACAGTACTCGAGGTGTGGCCTTACTAGGGCTTTATAGAGTGGTACTAGTACCTCCCTTGATCTTGATTGTATCCCACTGTTAATGCAATTTAGGATTGCGTTGGCTTTTTTGGCTGCTGCTGCCCGCTGCTGGCTCATATTTAGTTGGTTGACCACTAAGACGCCAAGATCCCTCTCACAGTTACTACTATTAAACCTGGTTTCACCCAGTTTTACTCCGTTGCCGCCATCTTAGTTGGAGAACTAAGCTCTTCTCTGCACTCCTTCTAGAATCTCAGAATAACAGAATTGGAAGGGACCTTGGAGGTCTTCTAGTCCAGCCTCCTGCTCAACCAGGAGACCCTATATCATTCCAGACAAGTGGTTGTCCAATCTCTTTTTAAAAGTCTCCAGTGTTGGAGCACTCACGACTTCTGGTGGCAAGCTGTTCCACTGGTTTATTGTCCTCACTGTTAGGAAATTTATCCTCAGTTCTAGGTTGCTTCTCTCCTGGATTAGTTTCCACCCATTGCTTCTTGTTCTGCCCTCAGGTGCTTTGGAGAATAGCTTGACTCCCTCTTCTTTGGGGCAACCCCTGAGATATTGGAAGGCTGCTATCTTGTCTCCCCTGGTCCGTCTTTTCATTAACATGATATCAGTCTTCCAATCTCTCAGGGGCTGCCCCAAAGAAGAGGGAGTCAAGCTATTCCCCTATGGGTGGGACGGTCGAGATGGACGAAGAGAGAAGGGAACAGCAAAAAAAATCTACAGACAGGGCTGATCATATGTCTAGAACTGATTTTGAAAATAGAATTTGCTTTTTGAGGTTTCATAATGCTTCTGAGTCAGATAATTTAAAAGATTTAATAAACATAACCTTATGTTTACTGGATTACTGTAACGCTCTCTACATGGGGCTTCCCTTGAGGTGCACTCGAAAGCTACAGTTAGTACAGAATGCGGCCGCGCGGGTGATTATGGGTGCCCCAAGGCAAACCCACGTAACACCTCTCCTGCGCGAGCTGCACTGGCTGCCTGTGGCCTTTCGAGTGCGCTTCAAGGTACTGATGACCATCTTTAAATCGCTCCATGGCTCGGGGCCTAGCTATATACGAGACCGCCTCCTGCCCCATACATCCCTTCGCCCGATCCGCTCCCACAGAGAGGGTCTTCTTTGGGTGCCGTCGGCCGGGCAATGCCGGTTGGCGACACCCAGAGGAAGGGCCTTCTCTGTGGCGGGCCCGGCCCTTTGGAACGACCTACCCCCCGACCTTCGCACAATCTTGGACCTCCGCCTCTTCCGCCAACGTCTTAAGACGTACTTATTCCAACAAGCCGGCCTAGGATAGCCCCCCGGTTCTGACTTTTTAAGGAAATTTGTGATTTGGTAGGGTTTGTAATATTGGGTTTTTTAGCACGGGTTAATGAATTTAATTATATTTTAATTGACATTTATTGTATTTTGTGTTTTTAAGATGCCTGTGCGCCGCCCTGGGTCCTAACAAGGAGAAGGGCGGGGTATAAATTTAATAAAATAAAAATAAAATAAAATAAGCAGAATGTACCAAAAAAAGTAAAGAATATACAAACTTCAACATATGCCAGAACAAATGATACATCCAGAGAGATAGATAAAAAATTGATAAGAAGGTTAACAAGGGATGGGATCCTGGGAGCAGAGAGAGAGAGGCTTTTGTTGCATCAACTAAAAGAAGTTGCCAGTTTGAAGCAGACCCCCAGAAAAATCCGAGAAGTATTTCTCCTCTTCAAAAAAATTGTACAAAAAAGGGGGGTGCTCCAAATGGTTAATGCCAGAAGGAATGTTGGTGTTCCGGGAAGGGAATAGAATAAAATTTAAAATAAATGGTAGAGGCGGAAGCTTCTCTTAAAAAATAACCCTTAATCCTGGTGGACTAAGATGAGGGAGCGGGAGGGGCTGTGGCTTGCCCACCGGCGGGAGGGAAGAAAAGAATCAAAGTAAGAGACTCTGATCATTAAAGTGATTTTTTTTTCTTTATGTAACTGTAATTCCTTATTAGATGTTAACTAAACAAATGATTGAATGCATGGATTTAAGATACAATATGTATGTATTTCTTTTTACTTTTTATTGAAATTTTTTTTATATGAAGCATCGGAAATGAGCACCATCTCTGACATGAAAGCTCTAAAAAATTTCTATTTTAACCCTATATACCCTTACCCTTATAAAATTGTAAAACCAATAAAATTACTTTACAAAAAAAAAGAAGAAGAAGAAGCAATGGGTGGAAACTAATCAAGGAGAGAAGCAACTTAGAACTAAGAAGAAATTCCCTGACAGTGAGAACAATTAATCAGTGGAACAGAAATTGCCTCCAGACGTTCTGAATGCTCCAACACTGGAAGTCTTTAAGAAGAGGTTGGATAGCCATTTATCTGAAACGGTATAGGGTTTCCTACCTAGGAAGGGGGTTGGACTGGATGACCTCCAAGGTCCCTTCCAACTCTGATATTCTGCTGGGATTACTTAATATCCACTATCGTTTGCTTTCTTTTTTTCGCCTAAAATCCAGTTCCAAAACTTTATCGAATGACAATCGGATTGTTCATCAGTGATGATGTTTCCCAGAGACAGTGACAGAGACTGGTTTCCTGTCGCTACCTATGGACCAAAGGCTTTCGAAAGACACTTCCCAAAAAATGAAAGGAATCTTTCCAGAGTCGGGAAGCACAACCGTTTTAGACACACGCCCCTCCTCCTACCTGGAAATGCACCGTGATTTCCCAATTTAGAAAACAGTTGAGGTCGCCTTGCCCAGAAACACACCCTGGCGATTGCAACATGGGAGACTTCCACACCAAGGTTGAGAAACATGGGCTTACAGGTTGAATTGATTTTAGAGTGCAGAGAAGAGCAACAAAGAGGATGAGGGGACTGGAGACTAAAACATATGAAGAACGGTTGCAGGAACTGGGGATGTCTAGTTGAATGAAGAGAAGGACCAGGGGAGACATGATAGCATCTTCCAATATCTCAGGGGTTGCCACAAAGAAGAGGGAGTCAAACTATTCTCCAAGGCACCTGAGGGCAGAACAAGAAGCAATGGGTGGAAACTAATCCAGGAGAGAAGCAACTTAGAACTGAGGAGAAATTTCCTGACACTGAGAACAATTAATCAGTGGAACAGAAGTTGCCTCCAGAAGTTGTGAATGTCCCAACACTGGAAGTCTTTAAGAAGAAGTTGGAGAGCCATTTGTCTGAAATAGTGTAGGGTTTCCTGCCTAGGCAGGGGGTTGGACTAGATGACCTCCAAGGTCCCTTCCAACTCTGCTATTGTGTTGTATTGCATTACTTTGCGTCGTGAAAGAGGGCAAAGTGGACGGAGAGTTAATTCCCGCCTAACATTCCCGCCTAACATTCCGTCCTCAGGAAGCAAATTCACTTACTTGGCAGACTCTAGAAAAACTGCAGAGAAGAACAACCAGGACGATGAGGGGACTGGAGACTAAAACACATGAATTAAGGAATTAGGTATGTCTAATCTGGTGAAAGGAAGGAGCAGGGGAGACCTGATAGCAACCTTCCAATATCTCAGGGGTTGCCCCAAAGAAGAGGGAGTCAAGCTATTCTCCAAGGCACCTGAGGGCAGAACAAGAAGCAATGGGTGGAAACTAATCCAGGAGAGAAGCAACTTAGAACAGAGGAGGAATTTCCTGACAGTGAGAACAATTAATCAGTGAAACTACTTGCCTCCAGAAGTTGTGAATGCCCCAACACTGCAAGTCTCTAAGAGGATGTTGGATAACCATTTGTCTGACGTGATGTATGTAGAGTTCCCTGCCTGAGCAGGGGGTTGGACTAGAAGACCTCCAAGGCCCCTTCCAACTCTGATTCTAAAATCCTGTAAAACGGATCGCAAAACGTCTGGGCAAGACAAGCAATCTGGAAAGCAAAGACACTTATGCCTCTCGGATAGACTATTAAGTGGACTATACAATAGTGGCCAAAATTGGTAGAAACCTTTTTGGGAAAAGTGTACAGTATTTTTGAGGCTTGCTGATTAATAACGCTCCTTTTTTTTTGGAATAGTACCATAAAATTAAATATCAATGGAAAGATACTTCAATCGAGAATGTAATGCAGCACAGTTTGTTCAATGATTTGTATCCTATGAAAAGTTATAGCCAAATATAGCCAACAATCACATCCAAGTAATAGAAGCAATCATTCAATCTTGGTTTCTTCACATGATAACAGCTGCAGAACTCAAACACTCCATGGGAAGATGTGGTAAGGCTGTAATGCATCCTAAATGTTACCCAAGTAAGTATTAACTCACATGGTGATAATTTTTTTATATCTTTTTTCCCCCCATGGTGATAATTACAATAATACAATACAATGCAATAGCAGAGTTGGGAAGGGACCTTGGAGGTCTTCTAGTCCAACCCCCTGCCTAGGCAGGAAACCCTATACCATTTCAAACAAAAAGATTTCCAGTGTTGAGGCATTCACAACTTCTAGGAGGCAAGCTGTTCCACTGGTTAATTGGCCAGGAAGTTCGATCTTGACCGGCTCAAGGTTGACTCAGTCTTCCATCCTTCCCAGATGGACAAAAGGAGGACCCAGATTGTTGGGGGGCAAGAGGTTGACTCCGCAAACCGCTTAGAGAGGGCTGTAAAGCACTGTGAAGCAGGATATGTCTAAGTGCTATTGCTGTTGTCCTTCCTTCCTTCCTTCCTTCCTTCCTTCCTTCCTTCCTTCCTTCCTTCCCTTTCCTTTCCTTTCCTTTCCTCCCTCCCTATCCCCTAATTCAGGGGTCTCCAACCTTTGCAACTTTAAGTCTGAAGGATTTCAGCTCCCAGATTTCTCCAGGCAGCAAGGCTGGCTGGAGAATTCTGAGAGCTGAAGTCCTTCAGTCTTAAAGTTGCAAAGGTTGGAGACCCCTGCCCTAATTGTAATAGTTTCCACCCATTGCTTCTTGTCCTGCCCTCAGGTGCCTTGGATTTTTGTATATCTCATTTTTTTTCTACATGTTTCACTTTTCTTTTTTATACCTGCTATTCTAATAACAAGTTATTGCATCACATTCTTGATTACATTATCTTTCCACTGATATATAATTTAATGGTGCAACTCCAAGAAAAACTAAAATAAGAACATAAGAACAGCCTTGCTGGAAGAGGCCACAGCCCATCCAGTCCAGCCTTCTGTCTCCCACAGTGGCTCCCCATTGGCTTCAGGGTCTTCCCAAGCAGATGTCTTCACCTGCTTGTGATGAGAAGGGAAGGGATGAGAAGAGATGAAGAGAAGGGAAGGGATGAGAAGAGATGAAGAGAAGGGATGAGAAGAGATGAAGAGAAGGGATGAGAAGAGATGAAGAGAAGGGATGGGAAGGGATGAAGAGAAGGGAAGGGAAGGGATGAGAAGAGGTGAAGGGAAGGGATGAGAAGAGATGAAGGGAAGGGATGAGAAGAGGTGAAGGGAAGGGATGAGAAGAGGTGAAGGGAAGGGATGAGAAGAGATGAAGGGAAGGGATGAGAAGAGATGAAGGGGATGAGAAGAGATGAAGGGAAGGGATGAGAAGAGATGAAGGGAAGAGATCAGAAGAGATGAAGGGATAAGAGCATAAGAACAGCCTTGCTGGAAGAGGCCACAGCCCATCCAGTCCAGCCTTCTGTCTCCCACAGTGGCTCCCCATTGGCTTCAGGGTCTTCCCAAGCAGATGTCGTCACCTGCTTGTGATTCCCTGCAAATGGCCTTGAGAGACATCCTGCCTATCTCTCCAACCCGGAGGGTGTCCTTAGGCATCCATCATGATAGCCATGGATACCCTTGTTCTCCATGAACTCCTCTCATCCTTTCTTAAAGGTGTCGAGGCTGACAGCTGTCACCACTTCTTCTGGCAGGGAGTTCCATAGACCAGGGATCCTCTGGGTGAAAAAGTCCTTCCTCTTATTTGTTGGAGGTCTAGCTTCCAAAAGTTTCATGGAGGGCCCCCTAGTTCTAGTGTTGTGCGATAGGGAGAACAGTTTTCCCTTTTCTGCTTTGTCCACACCGTGCATGATTTGATAGACTTCAATCAGGTCACCTCTCAGGCGCCGTCGTTCTAGAGGGAAGAGGCCCAGCCGTTGCAGCCTCAGATGGTAAGGAAGGGGTTCCAGCCCCCTAATCCTTCTGGTTGCCCTCCTCTGCACCTTTTCCATTTCCATCATGTCCTTCGGAAGGTATGGGGACCAGAACTGGACACAATACTCCAGATGGGGCCTCACCATAGATTTATAAAGAGGCAAAATGACACTTGCTGACTTATTTTCTATCCCCTTCCTAAGGATCCCTAGCAATGAGTTTGCTTTTTTCACTGCTGGGTTGACACTTTCATTGAGCTGCCCACCAGGACACCCAGGTCCCTTTCCTGGTTAGTTGCAAGGAGGTGTTATTAGTCATCAAACCTTAAAAAAAATAATGGATTTCCCCCCGGAAAGGTTTCCACAATTTTGGCCATTACTATAGAAGGAATAGATCAGGCAACCAGCCCTTATGCTCATCAATGGAGACCGAATGGAGCAGTTTATTTTATTTATTTATTTTATTTATTTATTTTATTTATTTATTTATTTATTAGTTTCTGGGTGTTATCCTAAAAGAGGGCCTGACCTGAGACAACTGACATGGCAGCCCTGGTCAAAAGGGCCCAGCAGAGATGATCCTACCTGAGACTTCTCAAGAAGCAACAAGTGAATGAAACACTGCTGGTGGCCTTCTATTATTGCACCATAGAGAGTATTTTAACTTACTGAACAAACTGTCTGGTTTGCCAATGGCCCAGTGGCACATAGGACAGCGCTCCAGAGGGTCTAGAACTAGACTAGGACTAGAACTCCCAGTCTCCTGGTGATTAGCTCAAAGTCACCCAGCTGGCTTTCGTACCAAAGGTGGGACTAGAACTCCCAGTCTCCTGGTGATTAGCTCAAAGTCACCCAGCTGGCTTTCGTACCAAAGGTGGGACTAGAACTCCCAGTCTCCTGGTGATTAGCTCAAAGTCACCCAGCTGGCTTTCGTACCAAAGGTGGGACTAGAACTCCCAGTCTCCTGGTGATTAGCACAAAGTCACCCAGCTGGCTTTCGTACATAAGTTGGGACTAGAACTCCCAGTCTCCTGGTGATTAGCACAAAGTCACCCAGCTGGCTTTCGTACCAAAGGTGGGACTAGAACTCCCAGTCTCCTGGTGATTAGCACAAAGTCACCCAGCTGGCTTTCGTACCAAAGGTGGGACTAGAACTCCCAGTCTCCTGGTGATTAGCTCAAAGTCACCCAGCTGGCTTTCGTACCAAAGGTGGGACTAGAACTCCCAGTCTCCTGGTGATTAGCACAAAGTCACCCAGCTGGCTTTCGTACATAAGTTGGGACTAGAACTCCCAGTCTCCTGGTGATTAGCTCAAAGTCACCCAGCTGGCTTTCGTACCAAAGGTGGGACTAGAACTCACCATCTCCTGGTGATTAGCTCAAAGTCACCGAGCTGGCTTTCGTACCAAAGGCAGGACTAGAACTCCCAGTCTCCTGGTGATTAGCACAAAGTCACCCAGCTGGCTTTCGTACATAAGGCGGGACTAGAACTCCGAGTCTCCTGGTGATTAGCTCAAAGTCACCCAGCAGGCTTTCGTACCAAAGGCGTGACTAGAACTCACCGTCTCCTGGTGATTAGCTCAAAGTCACCGAGCTGGCTTTCGTACCAAAGGCAGGACTAGAACTCCCAGTCTCCTGGTGATTAGCTCAAAGTCACCCAGCTGGCTTTCGTACCTAAGGCAGGACTAGAACTCACTGTCTCCTGGTATTTAGCTCAAAGTCACCCAGTTGGTTTTCATACCTATGGCAGGACTAGAACTCCCAGTCTCCTGGTGGTTAGCTCAAAGTCACCCAGCTGGCTTTCGTACCTAAGGCGGGACTAGAACTCACCGTCTCCTGGTGATTAGCTCAAAGTCACACAGCTGGCTTTCGTACCTACAGCAGGACTAGAACTCCCAGTCTCCTGGTGATTAGCTCAAAGTCACCCAGCAGGCTTTCGTACCAAAGGCGGGACTAGAACTCACCGTCTCCTGGTGATTAACTCAAAGTCACCGAGCTGGCTTTCGTACCAAAGGCAGGACTAGAACTCCCAGTCTCCTGGTGATTAACTCAAAGTCACCCAGCTGGCTTTCGGACATAAGGTGGGACTAGAACTCCCAGTCTCCTGGTGATTAGCTCAAAGTCACCCAGCTGGCTTTCGTACCTAAGGCGGGACTAGAACTCCCAGTCTCCTGGTGATTAACTCAAAGTCACCCAGCTGGCTTTCGTACATAAGATGGGACTAGAACTCCCAGTCTCCTGGTGATTAGCTCAAAGTCACCCAGCAGGCTTTCGTACCAAAGGCGGGACTAGAACTCACCGTCTCCTGGTGATTAACTCAAAGTCACCGAGCTGGCTTTCGTACCAAAGGCAGGACTAGAACTCCCAGTCTCCTGGTGATTAACTCAAAGTCACCCAGCTGGCTTTCGGACATAAGGTGGGACTAGAACTCCCAGTCTCCTGGTGATTAGCTCAAAGTCACCCAGCTGGCTTTCGTACCTAAGGCGGGACTAGAACTCCCAGTCTCCTGGTGATTAGCTCAAAGTCACCCAGCTGGCTTTCGTACATAAGGTGGGACTAGAACTCCCAGTCTCCTGGTGATTAGCTCAAAGTCACCCAGCTGGCTTTCGTACCTAAGGCGGGACTAGAACTCCCAGTCTCCTGGTGATTAGCTCAAAGTCACCCAGCTGGCTTTCGTACCTAAGGCGGGACTAGAACTCCCAGTCTCCTGGTGATTAACTCAAAGTCACCCAGCTGGCTTTCGTACATAAGTTGGGACTAGAACTCCCAGTCTCCTGGTGATTAGCTCAAAGTCACCCAGCTGGCTTTCGTACCTAAGGCGGGACTAGAACTCCCAGTCTCCTGGTGATTAGCTCAAAGTCACCCAGCTGGCTTTCGTACATAAGGTGGGACTAGAACTCCCAGTCTCCTGGTGATTAGCTCAAAGTCACCCAGCTGGCTTTCGTACATAAGGTGGGACTAGAACTCCCAGTCTCCTGGTGATTAGCTCAAAGTCACCCAGCTGGCTTTCGTACATAAGGTGGGACTAGAACTCCCAGTCTCCTGGTGATTAACTCAAAGTCACCCAGCTGGCTTTCGTACATAAGGTGGGACTAGAACTCCCAGTCTCCTGGTGATTAACTCAAAGTCACCCAGCTGGCTTTCGTACATAAGGTGGGACTAGAACTCCCAGTCTCCTGGTGATTAGCTCAAAGTCACCCAGCTGGCTTTCGGACATAAGGTGGGACTAGAACTCCCAGTCTCCTGGTGATTAACTCAAAGTCACCCAGCTGGCTTTCGTACATAAGGTGAGACTAGAACTCCCAGTCTCCTGGTGATTAGCTCAAAGTCACCCAGCTGGCTTTCGGACATAAGGTGGGACTAGAACTCCCAGTCTCCTGGTGATTAGCTCAAAGTCACCCAGCTGGCTTTCGTACATAAGGTGGGACTAGAACTCCCAGTCTCCTGGTGATTAACTCAAAGTCACCCAGCTGGCTTTCGTACATAAGGTGGGACTAGAACTCCCAGTCTCCTGGTGATTAGCTCAAAGTCACCCAGCTGGCTTTCGTACCTAAGGTGGGACTAGAACTCACCGTCTCCTGGTGATTAGCTCAAAGTCACCCAGCAGGCTTTCGTACATAAGGTGGCACTAGAAGTCACCGTCTCCTGGTGATTAGCTCAAAGTCACCCAGCTGGCTTTTGTACCTAAGGTGGCACTAGAAGTCACCGTCTCCTGGTGCTTAGCTCAAAGTCACCCAGCAGGCTTTCGTACATAAGGTGGCACTAGAAGTCACCGTCTCCTGGTGATTAGCTCAAAGTCACCCAGCAGGCTTTCGTACCTAAGGCGGGACTAGAACTCCGAGTCTCCTGGTGATTAGCTCAAAGTCACCCAGCAGGCTTTCGTACCAAAGGCGTGACTAGAACTCACCGTCTCCTGGTGATTAGCTCAAAGTCACCGAGCTGGCTTTCGTACCAAAGGCAGGACTAGAACTCCCAGTCTCCTGGTGATTAACTCAAAGTCACCCAGCTGGCTTTCGGACATAAGGTGGGACTAGAACACCCAGTCTCCTGGTGATTAGCTCAAAGTCACCCAGCTGGCTTTCGTACATAAGGCGGGACTAGAACTCCCAGTCTCCTGGTGATTAGCTCAAAGTCACCCAGCTGGCTTTCGTACATAAGGCGGGACTAGAACTCCCAGTCTCCTGGTGATTAGCTCAAAGTCACCCAGCTGGCTTTCGTACATAAGGTGGGACTAGAACTCCCAGTCTCCTGGTGATTAGCTCAAAGTCACCCAGCTGGCTTTCGTACCTAAGGTGGGACTAGAACTCACCGTCTCCTGGTGATTAGCTCAAAGTCACCCAGCAGGCTTTTGTACCTAAGGTGGCACTAGAAGTCACCGTCTCCTGGTGATTAGCTCAAAGTCACCGAGCTGGCTTTCGTATCTAAGGCGGGACTAGAACTCCCAGTCTCCTGGTGATTAACTCAAAGTCACCCAGCTGGCTTTCGTACATAAGTTGGGACTAGAACTCCCAGTCTCCTGGTGATTAGCTCAAAGTCACCCAGCTGGCTTTCGTACCTAAGGCGGGACTAGAACTCCCAGTCTCCTGGTGATTAACTCAAAGTCACCCAGCTGGCTTTCGTACCTAAGGCGGGACTAGAACTCCCAGTCTCCTGGTGATTAACTCAAAGTCACCCAGCTGGCTTTCGTACATAAGGTGGGACTAGAACTCCCAGTCTCCTGGTGATTAGCTCAAAGTCACCCAGCTGGCTTTCGTACCTAAGGCGGTACTAGAACTCCCAGTCTCCTGGTGATTAGCTCAAAGTCACCCAGCTGGCTTTCGTACCTAAGGCGGGACTAGAACTCCCAGTCCCCTGGTGATTAGCTCAAAGTCACCCAGCTGGCTTTCGTACATAAGGTGGGACTAGAACTCCCAGTCTCCTGGTGATTAGCTCAAAGTCACCAAGCTGGCTTTCGTACATAAGGTGAGACTAGAACTCCCAGTCTCCTGGTGATTAACTCAAAGTCACCCAGCTGGCTTTCGTACATAAGGTGGGACTAGAACTCCCAGTCTCCTGGTGATTAGCTCAAAGTCACCCAGCTGGCTTTCGTACCTAAGGCGGGACTAGAACTCACCGTCTCCTGGTGATTAGCTCAAAGTCACCCAGCAGGCTTTTGTACCTAAGGTGGCACTAGAAGTCACCGTCTCCTGGTGATTAGCTCAAAGTCACCCAGCTGGCTTTCGTACCTAAGGCGGGACTAGAACTCCCAGTCTCCTGGTGATTAACTCAAAGTCACCCAGCTGGCTTTCGTACATAAGGTGGGACTAGAACTCCCAGTCTCCTGGTGATTAGCTCAAAGTCACCCAGCTGGCTTTCGTACCAAAGGCGGGACTAGAACTCCCAGTCTCCTGGTGATTAACTCAAAGTCACCCAGCTGGCTTTCGTACATAAGGTGGGACTAGAACTCCCAGTCTCCTGGTGATTAGCTCAAAGTCACCCAGCTGGCTTTCGTACCTAAGGCGGTACTAGAACTCCCAGTCTCCTGGTGATTAACTCAAAGTCACCCAGCTGGCTTTCGTACCTAAGGCGGGACTAGAACTCCCAGTCTCCTGGTGATTAGCTCAAAGTCACCCAGCTGGCTTTCGTACCTAAGGCGGGACTAGAACTCCCAGTCTCCTGGTGATTAACTCAAAGTCACCCAGCTGGCTTTCGTACATAAGGTGGGACTAGAACTCCCAGTCTCCTGGTGATTAGCTCAAAGTCACCCAGCTGGCTTTCGTACCTAAGGCGGGACTAGAACTTCCAGTCTCCTGGTGATTAACTCAAAGTCACCCAGCTGGCTTTCGTACATAAGGTGGGACTAGAACTCCCAGTCTCCTGGTGATTAGCTCAAAGTCACCCAGCTGGCTTTCGTACCTAAGGCGGTACTAGAACTCCCAGTCTCCTGGTGATTAGCTCAAAGTCACCCAGCTGGCTTTCGTACCTAAGGCGGGACTAGAACTCCCAGTCTCCTGGTGATTAACTCAAAGTCACCCAGCTGGCTTTCGTACATAAGGTGGGACTAGAACTCCCAGTCTCCTGGTGATTAGCTCAAAGTCACCCAGCTGGCTTTCGTACCTAAGGCGGTACTAGAACTCCCAGTCTCCTGGTGATTAGCTCAAAGTCACCCAGCTGGCTTTCGTACCTACAGCGGGACTAGAACTCACTTTCTCCTGGTAATTAGCTTAAAGTCACCCAACCACTTTCATGCTAGAACTCCCAGTCTCCTGGTGATTGGAGCAAAATCACTCAGAAAGTTTCCGTGCCTAAGGGAGGGCCAGAACTCACTGTCACCTGGTGTGTTGGCCCAAAGCCACCCGTGAAAATCAAGGGGGGAAAGTAGCTAAGGGAGAAGACTAAAAACAGGTGCCGGGTGCGAAATCCAAGATCCTCACCTTTTTCACCAGCCCCCAAGGACAGCTGCTGCTTCAGATCCCTTGCGTGCTCTTGTGGGCTCCCCTCCTCCAACTGAGTCTCCGTCATGGCACCCCCTTTGCCCGGACTGGGAAGGACCGAAGCACCTGGTGAACGCGAAGAGTCCTCTGAGTTTGAAGGAGCTTCCATTTCTGGCTCACAAGCGTCTGGTTTGTTGACCTGGACAGCAAGGAAGGAGAAATGGCGCCTTTAATTTAATTTAATTTAATTTATTTCAATTTATATACCACGCCTTCTCCACCGAAATGGACCCAGGGCGGTGCACAGGAATTTAAAACGAACAATAATAAAAATACAAGAAATACAAGAAATAGGTAAAAAAAAGAATTAAATCACAGCCTGTGCTAAAATTCCCCCTAAAAATCTAACCTAACATCCATTTACGTCTTTGGCAGAAGCTTTGAGGCTGGGAGGGCAGAAATGGTCAACGGGCCTCTGCCAGAACTCCTGAGAATGCCGGCTTCCCCACAACCAGCTATAAGGAAGCAGGTTTCATGGCCTTCGCTCCGTCAGGGTTCCAAACAGCACCCCAAAATAAATCAGAGTCCTAGGCAAAGGATTCCTCAAAGTTCCCATTGAGGAAGAGAGCCGTATTGGCCCATCTGGGGAAGCCAGAATCTGGGAGCTTCCCGGTTTCCCCCACCCAGTTGAGAGTTCAAGATCTTGGCCCCCAAACCCACCAGTCCATCCCATGGTCCCATCTCCCACTGCCACAAAGACAAGAGTCCACCCATCCAGTTCCGGCCAGGTGCAGAGACAAAGGATGACCTTGGCTTTCTAAGAAGAATGTTGTTGTGGCTGCATATCACCCAACTCCACATAATTGGGTAGAGGAAGGAAGGAAGGAAGGAAGGAAGGAAGGAAGGAAGGAAGGAAGGAAGGAAGGAAGGAAGGAAGGAAGGAAGGAAGGAAGGAAGGAAGGAAGGAAGGAAGGAAGGAAGGAAGGAAGGAAGGAAAATAGCACTTAGACTTATATACCACTTCATAGTACTTTCCAGCCCTCTCTAAGCAATTTACGGAATCAGCCTCTTGTCCCCCAACAATCTGGATCCTCATTTTACCCACCTTGGAAGGACGGAAGGTTGAGTCAACCTTGCGCTGGTCAGGATCGAACTCCTGGCAGTGGGCAGAATTAGCCTGTAATGCTGCATTCTAACCAGTACACCACCATGGTGGAAGGGAGGGAGGGAGGGAGGGATGGAAGGGAAGGGAAGGGAAGGAGGAAGGAAGGAAGGAAGGAAGGAAGGAAGGAAGGAAGGAAGGAAGGAAGGAAGGAAGGAAGGAAGGAAGGAAGGAAGGAAGGAAGGACAACAGCAATAGCACTTAGACATATCCTGCTTCACAGTGCTTTACAGCCCTCTCTAAGCGGTCTGCGGAGTCAACCTCTTGCCCCCCGACAATCTGGGTCCTCCTTTTGTCCATCTGGGAAGGATGGAAGACTGAGTCAACCTTGAGCCGGTCAAGATCGAACTTCCTGGCTGTGGGCAGAATTTGATTTCAGTACTGCATTATAACCACTGCATTACCATAGGAGGGAGGGAGGGAATTAGGGAGGGAGGGAGGGAGGGAGGGAGGGAGGGAGGGAGGGAAGGAAGGAAGGAAGGAAGGAAGGAAGGAAGGAAGGAAGGAAGGAAGGAAGGAAGGAAGGAAGGAAGGAAGGAAGGAAGGGCAATAGCACTTATAAACCACTTCGCAGGTCTTTACGGCCCTCTCTACAGAGTTCGAAGGGTCAGCCTATTGCCCCCTCCCTCAACCATCTGGGTCCTCATTTTACCGACCTGGGTAGGACAGAAGGCTGAGTCAACCCTGAGCCCGACAGTGGGCAAAAAACAAAACAGAGAGAACAACGTAAACATACAGCCTTCTGTTATCGGCATTCATGCTTCACCTTTGCAGTTCTCGATTCTAAATTGACTTCCTATTGATTTTACCTTCTCTAAGAAGATACTTTTCCTCTCGTTCTAGTTCAGATTTCCCAGCCTAAGAATGTACAACAATTCATTTATTGACCATTCGAACTTACAACGGGACTGGGAAAAAGTAGGGCTCAGGACAGTGTTGGTGAACCTTTCAAGCACCGAGTGCCAAAACGGGAGCTCGCGCGCATGCGCGCAAGGAAACACCAGCAACTGGAAGAGCAATTTCCCAGCATGCCTGTGCGCACCGGGAAGCTGAGCTTCCGGTTTCCAGCATGCGCGTGTGTGTGCCGGTCCCCTGGTCTTCCTGAGAGAGAGTTCCTGCGATCCATTGGGTCCACACAAGGACTGTGCTCAAGCGTTTCATCCCAGCACGAACGGCACAGCGGAGAGAGCCAATTGCGATGGTGGAACCATACATCTGGTGTTACGTGGACTATCAGCAAGACAACTGGCCGGATTTGCTACCCTTCGCTGAAGTGGGGTACAACAACATGGTCCACAGCAGTACTGGATTAACTCCTTCCCAGATTACCAGTGGCATGGAATTTGTTCTGCCTAGAGCAGGGGTCCCCAACCTTTTTGGCACCAGGGACCGGTTTCATGCAAAAAAAAATCCGCGGACCGTTGGGAGCCTCCAGCGCGGGTGAGTCAAGTCACGTGGGGCTGCGCATGCGTTCGGCGGTCACGTGGAACCCGAGGCTCACTCCGGCCCCGTTATTATCAAGCCACGGACCGGCACCGGTCCGCGGCCCGGGGGTTGGGGACACCTGGCCTAGAGAACCTCCCTCCTCCATGTCTTTGAATGAATGGGTGGACACGCTAAAGAAAGGATGGGAAAATACGAAGGAAGCTCTAGCACAGTGGTTCTCAACCTTCCCAATGCTGCGACCCTTTAATACAGTTCCTCATGTTGTGGTGACCCCCCAATCATAAAATTGGTGTCCTAAGGCCATCGAAAGTATGTGGACTTAGGCGACCCCTGTGAAAGGATTGTTCGATCCCCAAAGGGGTCCTGACCAACAGGTTGAGAACCACTGCTCTAGCACAGGGCTCCCCAACCTTTGCAAATTTAAGTCTGAAGGACTTCAGCTCCCAGACTTCTCCAGCCAGCTTTGCTTTAAAGCAGGGGTCTCCAACCTTTGCAACTTTAAGTCTGAAGGACTTCAGCTCCCAGAATTCTCCAGCCAGCTTTGCTTTAAAGCAGGGGTCTCCAACCTTTGCAACTTTAAGTCTGCAGGACTTCAGCTCCCAGACTTCTCCAGCCAGCTTTGCTTTAAAGCAGGGGACTCCAACCTTTGCAACTTTAAGTCTGCAGGACTTCAGCTCCCAAAATTCTCCAGCAAGCTTTGCTTTAAAGCAGGGGTCTCCAACCTTTGAAACTTTAAGTCTGAAGGACTTCAGCTCCCAGACTTCTCCGGCCAGCTTTGCTTTAAAGCAGGGGTCTCCAACCTTTGCAACTTTAAGTCTGAAGGACTTCAGCTCCCAGACTTCTCCGGCCAGCTTTGCTTTAAAGCAGGGATCTCCAACCTTTGCAACTTTAAGTCTGAAGGACTTCAGCTCCCAGAATTCTCCAGCCAGCTTTGCTTTAAAGCAGGGGTCTCCAACCTTTGCAACTTTAAGTCTGAAGGACTTCAGCTCCCAGACTTCTCCAGCCAACTTTGCTTTAAAGCAAGGGTCTCCAACCTTTGCAACTTTAAGTCTGAAGGACTTCAGCTCCCAGACCTCTCCGGCCAGCTTTGCTTTAAAGCAGGGGTCTCCAACCTTTGCAACTTTAAGTCTGAAGGACTTCAGCTCCCAGAATTCTCCAGCCAGCTTTGCTTTAAAGCAGGGGTCTCCAACCTTTGCAACTTTAAGTCTGAAGGACTTCAGCTCCCAGACTTCTCCAGCCAGCTTTGCTTTAAAGCAGGGGTCTCCAACCTTTGCAACTTTAAGTCTGAAGGACGTCAGCTCCCAGACTTCTCCAGCCAGCTTTGCTTTAAAGCAGGGGTCCCCAACCTTTGCAACTTTAAGTCTGAAGGACTTCAGCTCCCAGACCTCTCCAGCCAGCTTTGCTTTAAAGCAGGGGTCTCCAACTTTTGCAACTTTAAGTCTGAAGGACTTCAGCTCCCAGAATTCTCCAGTCAGCTTTGCTTTAAAGCAGAGGTCTCCAACCTTTGCAACTTTAAGTCTGAAGGACTTCAGCTCCCAGACTTCTCCAGCCAGCTTTGCTTTAAAGCAGGGGTCTCCAACCTTTGCAACTTTAAGTCTGAAGGACTTCAGCTCCCAGACTTCTCCAGCCAGCTTTGCTTTATAGCAGGGGTCTCCAACCTTTGCAACTTTAAGTCTGAAGGACTTCAGCTCCCAGACTTCTCCAGCCAGCTTTGCTTTAAAGCAGGGGTATCCAACCTTTGCAACTTTAAGTCTGAAGGACTTCAGCTCCCAGACTTCTCCAGCCAGCTTTGCTTTAAAGCAGGGGTCTCCAACTTTTGCAACTTTAAGTCTGAAGGACTTCAGCTCCCAGAATTCTCCAGCCAGCTTTGCTTTAAAGCAGGGGTCTCCAACCTTTGCACTTTAAGTCTGAAGGACTTCAGCTCCCAGACGTCTCCAGCCAGCTTTACTTTAAAGCAGGGGTCTCCAACCTTTGCAACTTTAAGTCTGAAGGACGTCAGCTCCCAGACTTCTCCAGCCAGCTTTGCTTTAAAGCACTGGTCCCCAACCTTTGCAACTATAAGTCTGAAGGACTTCAGCTCCCAGACCTCTCCAGCCAGCTTTGCTTTAAAGCAGGGGTCTCCAACCTTTGCAACTTTAAGTCTGAAGGACTTCAGCTCCCAGAATTCTCCAGCCAGCTTTGCCCTATTTGTAAAAAAATATAAAACCCAATAAAACCTTTTTTCAAAAAAAAAAAAAAAAGAACTATGTGTTGAATTCTGATTGGCTGTGATTCTTAGCTCTACCATAAAGGAAGCTCAGGAACACAGTCCGTTCCCTTTTTCGATCCCATTTGATTCCTGTCGTTTTCCTGCTCTTACTGTTTGCCGTCTGAGGAGCTGAAGCTGAATATTGAAGAAGGAGGAGGATTTGTTTTGCATCACTGTAAGATAACTCTGTGTTTGGTGAACGACTGTTCTTGTTTTGAGAAGTTAGTCTCACTGGTCGGAAGAAGTATTTTAGTTGCTACAAAGTAAAGACAATTTATTTTCTTACTATCACTGTTTTTAGAGTTTGTTTGTGGTTAAAGCAACGTATCTCTTTACTGTCTGGTGTATTACACTATTCCGCATTTGCAGGACCGCCTTCTACCACATACCTCCACTCGACCTGTCCGCTCCCACAGGGAGGGCCTCCTTAGGGTGCCGTTCGCTGGACAATGCCGGCTGGCGACGCCCAGGGGAAGAGCCTTCTCTGTGGCAGGCCCCGCCCTCTGGAATGACCTGCCCCCCCGACCTTCATACAATTACGGACCTACGCCTCTTCCGCCGGACTCTAAAAACGTATTTCTTCCATATGGCCGGTCTGGCATAGCTGCTACAACCATGTTATTTTAGAGTTGGGTTTTAAATTAATTGTCTCCTCTTTTAGCACGGGTGAAATGATTTAATTGTAGTTTTCAATTTTAAATTTTTGTATAATTTTATATTGCTGTATCTTTGGATTTTAAATTCCTGTGCGCCGCCCTGAGTCCCTTTGGGAGATAGGGCGGGATAGAAGTCTAATAAATGAAATGAAATGTTTCTAAACACATTTCCCACATATGCCACTGTATAGTGCCTTGGTAAGGCCACACTTGAAATACTGCATACAGTTTTGGTCGCCACGATGTAGAAAAGACGTAGAGACTCTGGAAAGAGTGCAGAGAAGGGCAACCAAGATGATTAGGGGACTGGAGACTAAGACATATGAAGAACGGCTGCAGGAGCTGGGTATGTCTAGCTTGATGAAGAGAAGGACCAGGGGAGACATGATAGCAGTGTTCCGATATCTCAGAGGGTGCCACAAAGAAGAGGGAGTCAAGCTATTCTCCAAGGCACCTGAGGGCAGAACAAGAAGCAATGGGTGGAAACTAATCAAGGAGAGAAGCAACTTAGAACTAAGGAGAAATTTCCTGACAGTTAGAACAATTAACCTCTGGAACAGCTTGCCTCCAGAAGTTGTGAATGTCCCAACACTGGAAGTCTTTAAGAAGATGTTAGATAGCCATTTGTCTGAAATGGTATAAGGTTCCTGCCCACGCAGGGGGTTGGACTAGAAGACCTACAAGGTCCCTTCCAACTCTGCTATTGTATTGTATTGTATTGTATTGTATTGTATTGTATTGTATTGTATTGTATTGTATTGTATTGTACTGGTTAAGGGATCAGAGTTGTAACCCCTGGTTCTGAACCCAGAGGTTGCTAACAGGGGACAAAGTTTTTGCATCTACCAAATACATACGATTAAGAATGCCTAGTAAGACATTGCGCCCAAAATTTCCAGATCCCTTCCCAATGGTGAAGATAATTAACCCAGTTACAGTTCAACTTAGTCTACCCAGAATTCCATGGAAGATTGACCCAGTATTTCATTGTAGCTTATTGAAGCCAGTAATTGGGTCCAGCATAAGACCGTCCACCCAGCCTCCCTCTCGTCCAGTAGTGATAGAAGGGGAAACACATTATGAGGTGAAAAAAAACCAAGCTGTACAGGGGTCACTTACGATATTTAGTGCATTGGAAGGGGTGCCCTTTGTCCGTAGCCACTTGGGTGAAAAGCTGGGACCTAAAAGCGGATAGGTTACTACTCAATAGTAGCAACTGTGAAAGGGATCTTGGAGTCCTAGTGGACCATTGAAATAGGAGCCAGCCGTGGGCAGCAGCTGCCAAAAAAGCCAACATAGTTCTAAGCTGCATCAACAGAGGGAGAGAATCAAGATCATGTTAAAAGTGTTAATACCACTTTATAAGGCCTTGGTAAGGCCACACTTGGAATATTTGCATTCAGTTTTGGTCACCACGATGTAGAGAAGATGTGGAGACTCTAGAAAGAGAGCAGAGAAGAGCAACAAAGATGATTAGGGGGCTGGAGACTAAACATACGAGGAACGATTGCAGGAACTGGGTATGTCTAGTTTAATGAAAAGAAGGACCAGGGGAGACAGGATAGCAGTCTTCCGATATCTCAGGGGTTGCCCCAAAGAAGAGGGAGTCAAGCTATTCTCCAAAGCACCTGAGGGTAGAACCAGAAGCAATGGGTGGAAACTAATCAAGGAGAGAAGCAACTTAGAAGTGAGGAGGAATTTCGTGACAGTGATTTTATTGTTATTCTATTTTTATTTATTTATTTTAATTCGATTTATATCCCGCCCTTCTCCACGAGGGACCCAGGGCAACGCACAGGAATTTAAAAGCATATAAGACAGAATATACAAAATTTAAAACCATATTAAATTACTAGAAACAATCCTATGCTAAAAACCAGATTAAAAACCCCAATCTAAAATAGCCCCAGCGGGAGGTTAGGCTAGGCCGGCTTGCTGAAAAAGATGTGTCTTTAGACACTGGCGGAAGAGGCGGAGGTCCGAGATGGTGCAAAGTTCAGGGGGTAAGTCGTTCCAAAGGGCAGGGCCCGCCACAGAGAAGGGTCTTCCCCTGGGTGTCACCAGGCGGCATTGCCCGGCCGACGGCACCCTGAGAAGGCCCTCTCTGTGGGAGCGGATCGGCCGAAGGGATGTATGGGGCAGGAGACGGTCTCGCATATAAGTGAGAACAATGAATCAGTGGAACAGAGGTTGCCTCCAGAAGTTGTGAAAGCCCCAACCCTGGAAGTCTTTAAGAAGATGTCGGATAGCCATTTGTCTGAAATGGTGTAGGGCTTCCTGCCTAGGCAGGGAGTTGGACTAGATGACCTCCAAGGTCCATTCCAACTCTGCTCTTGTATTGTATTGTGAGTTAGTAAAATAATTCCATGAGAAGTTTCCCGATGAACCAAAAGGTATCCCTTGGGGGGGTGGGGGGTAGCAGAGGATGGTAAGAGGTGTGCGCAAAGACCAGCTGACTGGCATGCCTGCACGTGCGGGAAACTGGGAGAGCAATGGGTGACCGCTGGCGTGCCCAGAAAGATGGCTCTGCGTGCCACTTCCGGCCCGTGTGCCATAGGTTCCCCACCACAAACCTTTTTTTCACACTTCCTACCGTTGCTGCATCCCCGTGGTCATGTGATCAAAAATTCACACTCTCGGCAACTGACTCATAGTTATGACAGTCGTCGCGCCCCGGGGTCCCGCGATCCCCTTTTGTGACCCTCTGTCAAAGCAAAGTCAACGGGGAAGCTGGATTACACCGAATCACCGTGTTTCGGGTAGTCCTCGACTTATGGCAAGAACGGTCGTAAAACGGGGCAAAACCCACTGAACTGCCCTCTGGCCTCTCAATGGGCTCCGTTGTGGTCGCGAGTCGAGGATTCCCTTTACCAAGGCAGGGAAAGTTCTCACCTGAGGGATGGGCGACAGGCACCCGCCTGGGCCCTGAGTAAGCTGTGAGTAAGTCCGGGGGGGGGGGGGGGGGGAGAAGGGCTCGGCCCAGCTGAAGCGGCTGGATTTTCCCACAACCTGCACTTTGTGGGATGTGAGCCGCACAACGGCACCTGGGCTGAAGAGGTCAACTCAATCTAACAATATACACAATTGTCGCAAACAGGGCCCTGTGCGTAGCTGGGACGTTACCCGTGGGCTCTGACGCTCTTTGCAGCACAAAGCCGGATGGAAAACACACAAACAGAATAGTTTCCGTCCCTGGGATGTGAATGGCAACCTTTTTTTTTAATTCCTAAGAGAGAAATAAATAAAGAGAAGGGAGCAGAAATCGGTGTGCGTGTGTGTTTGTGTGTAATTTCCCCTTCCTAGTGATTTCAAAAACAGGAGAAATTTAGCCTTTTCTTCCCCCCTCCCTTCGGAAACATCCTGGGGTTCGGTCAAGACGACCAGACGAGCAGAGAGGGCACAATGGAATTCTCTGCAGGGGTCTCCAACCTTGGCCTCTTTGAGACTTGCGGACTTCAATTCCCAGAATTCCTCAGCTAGCCAAGTTGGGACTGGAAACCCCTTCTGGGCTTTTTGCTGGCAAAAGAAAAAGCTTTGCTGGCTGAGGAATTCTGGGAGTTGAAGTCCCGAGGTCTTAGACTGGCCAAGGTTGGAGACCCCCTAGGTTAGAGGAAGGACAGTCAATATGTTTAGTTGGGACTGGAAACCCCTTCTGGGCTTTTTGCTGGCAAAAGAAAAAGAAAAAGCTTTGTTGGCTGAGGAATTCTGGGAGTTGAAGTACCCAGGTCTTAGAGTGGCCAAGGTTGGAGACCCCCTAGGTTAGAGGAAGGACAGTCAATATGTTTAGTTGGGACTGGAAACCCCTTCTGGGCTTTTTGCTGGCAAAAGAAAAAGAAAAAGCTTTGTTGGCTGAGGAATTCTGGGAGTTGAAGTCCCAAGGTCTTAGACTGGCCAAGGTTGGAGACCCCCTAGGTTAGAGGAAGGACAGTCAATATGTTTAGTTGGGACTGGAAACCCCTTCTGGGCTTTTTGCTGGCAAAAGAAAAAGAAAAAGCTTTGTTGGCTGAGGAATTCTGGGAGTTGAAGTACCCAGGTCTTAGAGTGGCCAAGGTTGGAGACCCCCTAGATTAGAGGAAGGACAGTCAATATGTTTAGTTGGGACTGGAAACCCCTTCTGGACTTTTTGCTGGGAAAAAGAATAAAGGGAGAAAAAAGGAACCTGCAATTTGTGGTTTGTTGGGTATGGATTATGGGTAGTGGCTGGAAAGAAGGAAATTATATTGTAACCTTAGAGAGGGCTAAAATATAAATTTAACTGCAGTTAAGAAGACCAGAAACTCAACCCTTCCCTCTCCTTTCCTTTCCTCTTTTCTGTCTTCCCTCCCTCCCTCCCTTCTTTCCTTTCTTTTTTTCCTTTTTCCTTCCCTTCTTCCTTTTTCCTTCCCTCCCATTTCCTTCCTTTCTTCCTTTTCCTTCCCTTTCCTTTCTTTTCCTTTACTTCTTTCCTTTTTCCTTCCCTTCTTCCTTTTCCTTCCCTTTCCTTTCTTTTCCTTTCCTTCTTCCTTTTTCCTTCTCTTCTCTTCCCTTTCCTTTCCTTCTTTCCTTCTTCCTTCTCTTCCCTTTCCTTCTTTCCTTTTTCCTTACATTCCTTTTCCCCGTTTCTTCCCTTCCTTCTTCCCTTTTCCTTCCCTTTCCTTTTTCTTTCCCTCCCTTCTTCCCTTTTCCTTCCCTTTCCTTTTTCCTTCCCACCCATTACCTTCCTTTCTTCCTTTTTCCTCCCCTTCTCCTTTTCCTTCTCTTTCTTTTCCTCTCATTCTTCCTTTTCGCTTCCCTTTTCTCCATTTCTTCCTTTCCTTTTCCTTTTTCCTTCCCTCTCTCCCATTTCCTTCCCTTCTTTTTCTTTTTCCTTCCCTTCCCCTTTTTTTTATCTTCCCCTCCCCTCTTCTTCCTTCTTCTCAGCCAGCTTCCAACCACCACAGTCCATGGAGGAAGCCAAATTGACTGAACACCCCACCACACACCCTCCGATTCATTTAATAAATGCAGTAATACAATACAATAATACAATACAATAGCAGAGTTGGAAGGGACCTTGGAGGTCTTCTAGTCCAGCCCGCTGCGTGGGCAGGTACCTTATACCATTTCAGACAAATGGCTATCTAACATCTTCTTAAAGACTTCCAGGGTTGGGGCATTCACAACTTGTGGAGGCAAGAAGTTCCACTGATTAATTGTTCTAAGTGTCAGGAAATTTCTCCTTAGTTCTAAGTTGCTTCTCTCCTTGATTAGTTTCCACCCATTGCTTCTTGTCCTGCCCCCAGGTGCCTTGGAGAATAGTTTGACTCCCTCTTCTTTGTGGCACCCTCTGAGATATCGGAACACTGCTATCATGTCTCCCCTGGTCCTTCTCTTCATCAAACTAGACATACCCAGCTCCTGCAACCGTTCTTCATATGTTTTAGTCTCCAGTTCCCTAATCATCTTGGTTGCTCTTCTCTGCACTCTTTCTAGAGTCTCCACATCTTTTCTACATCGTGGCGACCAAAACTGTATGCAGTATTCCAAGTGTGGCCTTACCAAGGCACTATACAGTGGCATTAACACTTCACGTGATCTAGATTCTCTCCCTCTGTTGATGCAGCCTAGAACTGGGTTGGCTTTTTTGGCAGCTGCTGCACACGGCTGGCTCCTATTTCAATGGTTGTCCACTAGGATTCCTAGATCCCTCTCACAGTTGCTACTATTGAGCAAGGTACCACCTATACTGTACCTGTGCACTGCCATGGTCAGCAAAATAAGCATTGGACTCAATTGCGGTTGTAACGTCAAGGACTACCTGTCACTGGACGGAGACCAGGACAAGGTCACTGAATTGAATTAATAATAATAATAATAATAATAATAATAATAATAATAATAATAATAATAATAATAATAATAATAATAATAATAATAATAATAATAATAATAATAATTTTAATTTTATATCCCGCTCTCTCCCCCCAAAGGGACTCGAGGCGGGGCACAGGCAATTAAAAATACAGATAAAACCACAGACAGAATACAAAATTAAAAATGAATTAAATTAGTCCTGCGCTAAAAACCCATAAACTAAAACTACCCCTAAAACCCCTAACCTTAAAAGAGACTACCCAAGGCCGGCCAGGCGAAAAAGATGTGTCTTTAATTTTAAACGGAAGGAGCGGAGGTCCGTAGTTGTCCTAATATCGGGGGGAAGGTCGTTCCAGAGGGCTGGGCCCGCCACAGAGAAGGCTCTTCCCCTGGGCGTCACCCGCTGACAAAGTCTAGTGGACGGCACCCGGAGAAGTCCCTCTCTGTGGGAGCGAATCGGCCGTGAGGATGTATGGGGCAGGATCCGATCCCGCAGATAGCTAGGTCCCGAGCCATGGAGCGCTTTGAAGATGATGACTAACACCTTGAAGCGCACCCGAAAGACGACAGGTAGCCAGTGCAGCTCGCGCAAGAGCGGTGTTACGTGGGTAAACCTAGAGGTTCCCATTATTGCTCGCGCGGCTGCGTTCTGGACCAACTGAAGCCTCCGGGTGCACCTCAAGGGGAGCCCCATGTAGAGAGAGTTACAATAGTCCAGTCGGGATGTCACGAGAGCATGAGTGACTGTGCAAAGGGCGTCCCGATCCAATAGGGGGCGCAACTGGCGTACCAGGCAAACCTGGTAAAACGCCCTCCTGGCCACGGCTGAATTGGGCCCAGGCCTACCTCACAAGTGTATTGTTCTGGAGCAGTGGGGTCAGGTCTGCCTCTGACATTAACCAAGAAAGAAACCACTCAATTCCATTTTGAAGAATTAAGAGTACTTTTACTGGTTATGAAAAGATAGCAGCTAGGTGTATATCTATAATTGTTCTGCAACACCCTGTTAGGGCCCCGATTAAGGGAGGAAGCATCCTGCTCTCCTTTTCTGCCTTTCGGCTCATCACCAGAGACCATCTAGACAGAAAGCCCTGAGTTCCGTTGTGTGATTTAGGTTTTTTTGAGTTGATCAATAAATAAGTCAGGAAAACTAGGATAGATCTATTTCGAGCTTTTTAGCTCTCATCAGCTAGCCATACCCTTACTGGGATTCAAACCGGGGCTGTATTGCATATCAGGCAAGAGCCTTTAACCATTCAGCCAGACAGGCTCTCCCAATTGCATCAGCTGAGACAGGAGGATTAGTATCCATAATTGTTCCACAACAAAATAGATCTATCCTAGTCTCCCTGATTTATTTATTGATCAGCTCAAAAACCTAACACACATATTTTAAAAAATCACACAACGGAACTCATGGCTTTCTGTCTAGATGGTCTCTGGTGATGAGCCGAAAGGCAGAAAAGGAAAGAGTATGCTTCCTCCCTTAATTGGGGCCCTAACAGGGTGTTGTGGAACAATTATAGATACTAATCCTCCTGTCTCAGCTGATGCAATGGGAGAGCCTGGCTGGCTGAATAGTTAAAGGCTCCTGCTTGATATGCAATACAGCCCGGTTCGAATCCCAGTAAGGGTATGGCTAGCTGATGAGAGCTAAAAAGCTCGAAATAGATCTATACTAGTCTCCCTGATTCATTTATTGATCAGCTCATAAAACTAAAAAAAACACACACACACACACCTGAAGCTTTTTGCAAAGAGTTCAGCCCTGCCCAAACTGTTTGCCCATCCGGGCACCGGAGAAGCCGAGCACGCACGCAAATCCCGCCCATTCCCTCCTTGGCGGGCATGGAAACGACGCCATGCCCCTGCGTCATGGCCTCCTCCCCTTCCTCGTTTAAGGTTGCTCTTAAGGACGTAAGGAGGAAGGCCCCCAGGGTGGGGCCTGGGGCCTTGACGTCTGCATTAACCCGAGGAAGGCTGGGTCCCACCCGACATGTAAAGGCCAGCCTTGTGTGCTAAAGGCAATGGCTGCGACCCCACCAAAGTCCTGGCTTTCGTTTCCGAGCGTCGCAACCCAAATTGGTTTGACTCGGAGTTTTGGAAAGTTGGAAAGAAATCGAGGCCTTGAACCAAAGCCAGGCTATCTGCTTTCTCGGGCCGACAACAACGTCAAGGCACCATGAGCCTCCACCGAGGTCTCAAGGAGCCCAGTTTGCAACATGGTGAGCGTCAGATAACAGAGTTGGAAGGGACCTTGCAGGTCATCTAGTCCAACCCCCTGCCCCAAGCAGGAGACACCTACTACATCTGCCTCTACCTAGGATCGAACTCACCAACCTCCTGATTGGGAGGCGAGAGCTCCACCTCTAGGCCAACGGAGTTGGAAGGGAACTTAAGAGGCCTTCTAGCCCAAGCAGGAGACTCAAGAGGCCACTTCAGACAAATGGTCTTCCAATCTCTTCTTAAGGGACGTGGCGGCTCGGTGGCTGAGACCCTGAGCTTATCGATCAGAAAGGTCAGCGGTTCGAATCCCTAAGCGCCACGTAACGGAGGGAGCGCCCGTGACTTGTCCCAGCTTCTGCCGTTCGATAGCACATTAAAAAATGCAAGTAGAGTCATGCTGGCCACATGATTCCGGAGACATCTTTGGACAGCGCTGGCACTTCGGCTTTGAAAAGAAGATGAGCAGCGCCCCCTAGAGTCAGGAACGACTAGCACAGATGTGTGAAGGGAATCTTTACCTTTACCTAATCTTTCTCATAAAAACCTCCAGTGTTGGGGCATTCACAATTTACGGATGGAAGCCGTTCCATTAATTTATTGTCAGGAAATTTCTCCTCAGTTCTAAGTTGCTTCTCTCCTGGATTAGTTTCCACCCATTGCTTCTTGTTCTGCCCTCAGGGGCTTTGGAGAATAGCTTGACTCCCTCTTCTTTGGGGCAACCCCTGAGATATTGGAAGACTGCTATCATGTCTCCCCTGGTCCTTCTTTTCATTAAACTAGACATACCCAGTTCCTGCAACCGTTCTTCCTATGTTTTAGTCTCCAGTCCCCTAATCCTCCCTCTTTGAAGAGGGAGTCAAACTATTCTCCAAGGCACCTGGGGGCAGGACAAGAAGCAATGGGTGGAAACTAATCAAGGAGAGAAGCAACTTAGAACCGAGGAGACATTTCCTGACAGTGAGAACAATTAACCAGTGGAACAGAAGTTGCCTCCAGAAGTTGTGAATGCCCAAACACTGGAAGTCTTTAAGAAGAGGTTGGATAGCCATTTGTCTGAAACTGTATAGGGCTTCCTGCCTAGGCAGGGGGTTGGACTAGTCAGGGGTCTGCAAAGTCGGCTCTTTTAAGACTGGTGGACTTCAACTCCCAGAGTTCCCCAGCCAGCATAGCTGGCTGGGGAACTCTGGGAGTTGAAGTCCACCAGTCTTAAAACAGCCGACTTTGCAGACCCCTGGACTAGATGACCTCCAAGGTACCTTCCAACTCTGCTATTGTATTGACTACCTGTAGCCCATTCTCTACCCCACCCCTTCGCTGGGGAGATTTCTCTATTTTTTCCAGAGAAGCAAATCCTTTTTTTAAATCCTCTTTCAAATTGTACAAATAATAAACCGGATATTGCATCCTTGATCTGTGTCAGTTTTTAATTCTCCGGTTGTCTGAGAAGATTTGCAGCTCTGCTAATATTTACAGAAAGGTTTAAGCTTAGCCAAGACTCACCTGATTCCCTCACCATTGACAGGGAAAGGTCACCAGAGGGAGATCAACCCTGCCTGGGTTGTTTATAAAATGACCAAAAAAAGAGAACAAGGAGCTTAAGGGATCATTGTCAAAGATTTGTTCTGGAGATGCCAGATCTGGATTGACACGTCAATCTCCTTGTCAAGGCTCTGGAAGGATCTCTAAGAGACATGGATGTAATCCCAAATGTCTATTGCGGAGAACAAGGACTCGCCTTGAGTAAACCGTACTCAATGAGTAGACCTCAATGGGTCTACATCAGTGTTTCTCAACCTTGGCCACTTGAAGATGTCCGGACTTCAACTCCCAGAATTCCCCAGCCAGCATTCGCAGGTCTACGTCTACATCAGTGGTAGTCAACCTGGTCCCTACTGCCCCCTAGTGGGCGTTCCAGCTTTCAGGGTGGGCAGTGGGGGGGGTTGTCCAATACTGAAGCACTTTTCTTTTTTTAATTTAATTGACTTCCCTACTTTATAAATCACCCTTACTGTGGAACCTGTGGGTGGTTAGAAACTTTTACTACTAACAGAGATACAAAAGTGGGTGGTAGGTATAAAAAGGTTGACTAGCCCTACTCTAATCTATCTTCTAACTATCTAATTTATTATCTCTCTCTCTCATCTATCCATCTATCATCCTCTTTCCTATCTATCATCTATCTGCATCTATCTGCATCTATCTATCTATCTATCTATCTATCTATCTATCTATCTATCTATCTATCTATCTATCTATCTATCTATCATTCTCTTTCCTATCTATCATCTATCTGCATCTATCTATCTATCTATCTATCTATCTATCTATCTATCTATCTAATCTATCTACCTATCTACCTATCTACCTATCTATCTATCTATCTATCTATCTATCATTCTCTTTCCTATCTATCATCTATCTGCATCTATCTATCTATCTATCTATCTATCTATCTATCTATCTATCTATCTATCTATCATTCTCTTTCCTATCTATCATCTATCTGCATCTATCTATCTATCTATCTATCTATCTATCTATCTATCTATCTATCTATCTATCTATCTATCTATCTATCTATCTATCTATCTATCTATCTACCTATCTAATCCAGTGGTAGACAACCTGGTCCCTAGCGCCCACTAGTGCGAGTTCCAGCTTTCGGAGGGGGGGGTTGTCCGATACTGAAGCACTTTCCTTTTTTAAAATTTAATTGACTTCCCTATTTTATAAATCACCCTTACTGTGGAACCGGTGGGTGGTTAGAAAATTTCACTACTAACAGAGAGACACAAAAGTGGGCGGTAGGTATAAAAAGGTTGACTACCCCTGGTCTACATGGTGGGAAGTGGGAAATGGCAGATACGACCTCGTAGACGACCCTCACTCCGTCAAGGACCTAGGAGTACACATCTCAAGCCCCAGAGCTCACTGTAACAGCATTGCCAAAAAGGCATTCAGGGTTGTTAACCTGATTTTGCGAAGCTGCTTCTCCGATAACATTGTACTGCCAACCAAAACCTTTGCCAGACCAATCCTCAAATACAGCCTCGTCTGCCTGGAATCCTCACTGTATATCCGGACATTAAGGCAATCGAGCGAGTCCAGAGGTATTTCACGAGAAGAGTCCTCCACTCCTCTGCCTACAACAGAATCCCTTCTGCCTCCAGGGATGAAATTCTGGCCTTGGACAACCTGGAACTACGCCGACTAAAGTCTGACCTAAGCGTAGGGCACAAAATTGTGTGCTACAACGCCCTACCTGTCAACGACTACTTTAGCTTCAACCGCAATAATTCACGGGCAAACAATAGATGCAAACTCAAGAGTAAACCGCTCCAAACTCGATGGCAGAAAATACGACTTCAGGAACAGAGTGGTCAACGCCTGGAATGCTTTACAATACAATACAATACAATAGCAGAGTTGGAAGGGACCTTGGAGGTCATCTACTCCAACTCCCTGCCTAGGCAGGAGGTCCTATACCATTTCAGACAAATGGCTATCCAACATCTTCTTAAAGACTTCCAGTGTTGGGGCATTCACAACTTCTGGAGGCAATTTCTGTTCCACTGATTAATTGTTCTCACTGTCAGGAAGTTTCTCCTAAGTTGCTTCTCTCCTTGGTTAGTTTCCACCCATTGCTTCTTGTTCTGCCCTCAGGTGCCTTGGAGAATAGCTTGACTCCCTCTTCTTTGGGGCAACCCCTGAGATATTGGAAGGCTGCTATCATGTCTCCCCTGGTCCTTCTTTCCATTAAACGAGACGTACCCAGTTCCTGCAACCGTTCTTCATATGTTTTAGTCTCCAGTCCCCTAATCCTCTTGGTTGCTCTTCTCTGCACTCTTTACCTATCTCTGTTGTTACATCCTCAACCCCCCCCCCAAACTTTAACCTTTAAACTGTCTAGTGTGGACCTCACCCCATTCCTAAGAGGTCTGTAAGGGGGCATGCATAAGCCCACCAGCATGCCTATGGGCCAGTGGTGGGTTTCAAATTTTTTAGAACCTACTCTGTAGGTGTGGCCTATTTTGTGGGCGTGGCTTGGCAGTCATGTGACAGGGTGGGAGTGGCCACCTTCTAAAATGTGGTGAAACTCATTTAACAACGCTCTTGCTTAGGAACCAAAATTTTGGGCTCAATTGTGATGATAAATTCTCTTTCTTTCTTTCTTTCTTTCTTTCTTTCTTTCTTTCTTTCTTTCTTTCTTTCTTTCCTTCCTTCCTTCCTTCCTTTCCTTTCCTTCCCGTTGGATCACTGGCAACGGCGGGCGAGATTTACTTCCAGGTACGCTGGTGGAACCCCCTCTCACCGGTTCTCTAAATTTCACCAACCGGCTCTCGCAAGTAGGTGCGAGCCTGCAGAAACCCACCACTGCTATGGGCACTAGGGGGCCGAAAAAGTTTGCCATCACTGGTATAGGTTTTCCTGATTGTGCTGGGGGACAGGGGGGGATGGGGGGGCTAGACTAGAAGACCTCCCAAGGTCCCTTCCAGTTCATTCTACGCTATTCTAAATGTCTCCTTTGCTAGCTCCTGGATATCTGACACGCGACGAGACTTCCGGGAGGGGGGGGGAGGGTTTGGCAGCCGATTCCAGGAAGGTGTGGCTGCAAATCAGCAGATCTACAACGCACGATCTTGGCCACAGGCAACGGCTCCCTACTGGGATCGGCTCCAGCTGATGGAAAGAACACAACAACGGGGGGAAAAACCACCCCAAAATGGAACACTTGGAAACCAACCAAAGGTTATCGGGGAGCTGCGGAGCCTTCTTTGTGGGTATTTTGGGAACGAGACACCTGAGCTAACACCTGTGAGGAGAGCCACAGGTGATACGGCTTCCACTATTCCTGTATTGCAAAGTTGGCATCGCACACAGGGCAGGCTGGATAATTAACAGCAGAGTTACCATTCATTAATTGCTATGTTTTTCAAAGTATAAGATGCAGTTTGTTCCCTCAAAAAGGAGGATGAAAATCTGGGTGCATCTTACACACTTTTGGCCTCCCGAAAACCTCGCCCCCTTCACAAAAATGGCCATGCATAGCCTTTAGGAGGCTTCCAGAGAACTCCTGGGGGCTCTCTGGAGCATATTTGGGGGAGGGCAGCCCCCAGGAGCACTCTGGAAGCCCCCTAAAGCAGGGGTCTCCAACCTTTGCTGGCTGGAGAAGTCAGGGAGCTGAAGTCCTTCAGACTTAAAGTTGCAAAGATTGGAGACCCCTGCCCTAAAGGCTATGCACGGCTATTTTTTGGACAATAATATTTGTTGTTTTAGCAAAAAAAGGACCATTTTTGCAGAGCGCAAAAACCTTTTTTTTTTAATTTGCCTCTTCAAAATCTGGGTGCATCTTATACTCGGAAAAATATAGGAGTTAAAATTTTATCCCCCCCCCCCCCCCCCACACACACACACACCATTTAAAAATACAGGTAGTCCTCGACATACAAATATTTGTTGAGCGACCGTTCGAAGTCACGACGACATTGGGAAAAGACGTGACTTCGGTCCATTTTTCACACTTATGAAAGCATTCAGACATTCACAATTCACAACTTCTGGAGGCAACTTCTGTGCCACTGGTTAATTGTTCTCACTGTCAGGAAATTCCTCCTTAGTTCTAAGTTGCTTCTCTCCTTGATTAGTTTCCACCCATTGCTTCTTGTTCTGCCCTCAGTTGCCCTGGAGAATAGTTTGACTCCCTCTTCTTTGGGGCAACCCCTGAGATATTGGAAGGCTGCTATTATGTCTCCCCTGGTCCTTCTTTTCATTAAACTAGACATACCCAGTTCCTGCAACAGTTCTTCCTATGTTTTAGCCTCCAGTCCCCTAATCCTCTTTGTTGCTCTTCTGTGCACTCTTTCTAGAGTCTCCACATCTTTTCTACATCGTGGCGACCAAAACTGGATTCAGTGGCACCTAATTAAATGTTGAAAAAAACTAAGCACTGTTAGACTTGGATAGTGCTTGAACGGTAAACCACCACTAAACCTAACAACAGAAGAGAATAACAGAATAACAGAGTTGGAAGGGACCTTAAAGGTCTTCTAGTCCAACCCCCTGCCTAGGCAGGAAACCCTACATCGTTTCAGACAAATGGCTCTCCAACATCTTCTTAAAGACTTGCAGTGTTGGGGCATTCACAACTTCTGGAGGCAATTTCTGTTCCACTGATTAATTGTCCTCACTGTCAGGAAATTTCTCCTCAGTTCTAAGTTGCTTCTCTCCTGGATTAGTTTCCACCCATTGCTTCTTGTTCTGCCCTCAGGTGCTTTCGAGAATAGTTTGACTCCCTCTTCTTTGTTGGCAACCTCTAAGATATTGGAAGGCGGCTATCATGTCTCCCCTGGTCCTTCTTTTCATTAAACTAGGCATCCCCAGTTCCTGCAACTGTTCTTCATATCTTTTATCCACCAGTCCTCTAATCATCTTTCTTGGTCTTCTCTGCACTCTTTCCAGAGTCTCCACATCTTTTTTTATATTGTGGCAACCAAAATTGGATGCAGTACTCTAGGTGTGGTCTTACTAGGGCTTTATAGAGTGACATTAACCCTTCATGTAATCTTGATTCTCTCCCTCTGTTGATGCAGCCTAGAACTGGGTTGGCTTTTTTGGCAGCTGCTGCCCACGGCTGGCTCCTATTTCAATGGTTGTCCACTATCCAAGATCCCTTTCACAGTTACTACTATTGAGCAAGGTACCACCTATCCTGTCCCTGGGCATTTGGGTTTTCTTGCCTAAATGTAGAAGCTGACTTTCCCAAGTCATCAAAATTCGGGTGTTTGGGCAACCGACTCCTATTTATGACGGTGGCAGGATAGTGTCCCATGGTCGCGTGATCACCATTGGTGGCCTTTGCAGTTGGCTTATGACAAGCCAGGTCAATGGGGGTGAGCTTGCTTCGCTTAACAACCGCAGTGGTTTGTTTAACAACTGGATCTCCCCCCCCCCCCAAAAAAAAACAGTTGTAAAATGGGGCAAAACTCATTTGACAACTGTCTGTCTTAGCAAACCCAAATGCCGGGCTCAATTGAGCCCGTCGTGTCCTTCCAGGATGAGTTGATGTTGATCTAACGAACTAATATTTTGAGCGGAAGAAAGCTTCTTGGAAGAGAAGCGAAACGTCTTCGAAGAAAAACCAGAAAGTCCAGCTGCCTCTTGGAAAAAGCCCCTTTCGGACAACTGTGACTGGATGAAGGAGAATTATATCTTCTGTTTTGGGCCTAGTAGGCCTCCCTGTAGCCTCCTGTAGCCTCATCCCCCTGCGCATGCGCGCACCACCACATCTCCTGTTTTGGGCCTAGTAGGCCTCTCTTTAGCCTCCTGTAGACTCCCTGTAGGCTCACCCCCCTGCGCATGTGCACACCACCACATCCACTGTTTTGGGCCTAGTAGGTCTCCCTTTAGCCTCCTGTAGCCTCACCCCCCTGCACATGTGCACACCACCACATCTCCTGTTTTGGGCCTAGTAGGCCTCCCTGTAGCCTCCTGCAGCCTCCCTGTAGCCTCATCCCCGTGCGCATGCGCACCACCACATCCCCTGTTTTGGGCCTAGTAGGCCTCCCTTTAGCCTCCTGTAGACTCCCTGTAGGCTCACCCCCCTGCGCATGTGCGCTCTACCACATCTGCTTTGGGCCGAGTAGGACCTCCCTGTAGCCTCCTGGGAGTAAAAACAGGATGCTGGGAGGCTGCCTTGCCCCTGTGCATGAGTGCGCACCGTGCGTGCATCTCCACATGCGCCCCATTATGCGCAGCAGAGACCCAAATATCAGCTAGCTGGTGGGAGGCGTATGCGTATGCACAATGGAGCTGAGCTGGGGCGACCGCTCACATACCCGCAGAAAGGGTCACCTGTGGCACATGTGCCATAGGTTTGTCATCAAGGTTCTAGCGCAGTGTTTCTCAATCTTGGCAACGTTAAGCCCTGTGGACCTCAGCTCCCAGAATCTCCCAGCCAGCTGTGCTGGCTGGGGGATTCTGGGAGCTGAAGTCCACAGGACTTAACATCGCCAAGGTTGAGAAACACTGTGCTAGCAGAAGAGAAACTTTTCAAACACTGGAAGCCTCCAACAGGTAGCGAAGCAGGCAAATCAACAGAGCCTCTGACCCTTCCAGGAGCTCTCCAAGGTCCTGCCTCTGAAAGTTTTCTGACCGCTCAAAATTTCAGGTCCCCATTTTTATCAGTCGAAGGTACGCCCAACATTCCTGCGGAGCCGCCTATGATCAAAGCAAAGCTGGCTGGAGACGTCTGGGAGCTGAAGTCCTTCAGACTGAAAGTTGCAAAGGTTGGAAAACCCTGCTTTAAAGCAAAGCTGGCTGGAGAAGTCTGGGAGCTGAAGTCCTTCAGACTTAAAGTTGCAAAGGTTGGAAACCCCTGCTTTAAAGCAAAGCTGGCTGGAGAAGTCTGGGAGCTGAAGTCCTTCAGACTTAAAGTTGCAAAGGTTGGAGACCCCTGCTTTAAAGCAAAGCTGGCTGGAGAAGTCTGGGAGCTGAAGTCCTTCAGACTTAAAGTTGCAAAGGTTGGAGATCCCTGGTTTAAACCAGTCACCTATCCCAATTCTCTGGCAAGGGACGCTTACGCTGTATATACAACAAGAAGCAGAAGAATGTCAAAACAATACAGTGGCAGCATTGTCAAATACACACAGGGGTGATTTACTGGATTTCATAACTGGCCTCAATGTGTTACCAAGTCTGGGTGGATTACAAAATTGGCTTGCAGAACGTAAAAATAAAATAAAAAAGTAAAACAAATTAAAATGGCATCATCAAAATGACCTTCACGATAACAAAATGGTTCTGTAAAAACTGAAATAATTCACCAAAAGCTTCTGATTCTTTAAGTTTGTGTTTCTCCACCGTAGCAATTTTTAAGATCCCCACATCTTAAAAGCTGTTAAGATTCAGAAACACTGTCCTAAATAAACACACCTTGACCAGCTGCTGAAAGTGCTCTAAACCGAGAAGATGAAACGAGAATGAGCCAGCAGCGTTACTGCCACTTTAAGAAGCTGTCTATATAAGGGAGGCCATGTGAGGGCATCTCTCTCTCTCTCTGTGTGCTTTAACAGATTAACAGAGTTGGAAGGGACCTTGCAGGTTATCTAGTCCAACCCCCTGCCCAAGCAGGAGACCCTACATGTGTCTCTACCTAGGATCGAGCTCACAACCTCCTGCTTGTGAGGCAAGAGCTCTAACTCTAGGCCACAGTTTCCGGGTTGAAGATTAATTGAAGATCGATAGTTCAAGATTGATTGATTTGCCTAGCTTTGCCTAGTATCTGTATGCCAGAGGTGACGCCTTTGGCTGGCCTCACCCCTATCTATTCTCTGCCTCCCTGAGTCCCAGCTGATCGATGGGGATTTGGCAGTATCCTACCCCTGGAGTGGGGAGGGAATGGAGATTTTGCAGTAACCTTTTCTCTGGAGTGGGGGACGGAATGGGGATTTGGCAGTATCCTTTCCCTGGAGTGGGGAGGGAATGGAGATTTTGCAGTATCCATCCCCTGGAGTGGGGAGGGAATCAAGATTTTGTAGTATCCTTTCCCTGGAGTGGGGAGGAAATGGAGATTTTGCAGTAACCTTTTCTCTGGAGTGGGGGACGGAATGGGGATTTGGCAGTATCCTTTCCCTGGAGTGGGGAGGGAATGGAGATTTTGCAGTATCCTTTCCCTGGAGTGGGGAGGGAATCGGGATTTTTGCAGTATCCTTTCCCTGGAGTGGGGAGGGAATGGAGATTTTGCAGTATCCTTTCCCTGGAGTGGGGAGGGAATCGGGATTTTTGCAGTATCCTTTCCCTGGAGTGGGGAGGGAATGGAGATTTTGCAGTATCCTTTCCCTGGAGTGGGGAGGGAATCGGGATTTTTGCAGTATCCTTTCCCTGGAGTGGGGAGGGAATGGGGATTTGGCAGTATCCTTTCCCTGGAGTGGGGAGGGAATGGAGATTTTGCAGTATCCTTTCCCTGGAGTGGGGAGGGAATCGGGATTTTTGCAGTATCCTTTCCCTGGAGTGGGGAGGGAATGGGGATTTTGCAGTATCCATCCCCTGGAGTGGGGAGGGAATGGGGATTTTGCAGTATCCTTCCCCTGGAGTGGGGAGGGAATCAAGATTTTGTAGTATCCTTTCCCTGGAGTGGGGAGGGAATGGGGATTTTGCAGTATCCTTCCCCTGGAGTGGGGAGGGAATCAAGATTTTGTAGTATCCTTTCCCTGGAGTGGGGAGGGAATGGGGATTTTGCAGTATCCTTCCCCTGGAGTGGGGAGGGAATCAAGATTTTGTAGTATCCTTTCCCTGGAGTGGGGAGGGAATCGGGATTTTGCAGTATCCTTCCCCTGGAGTGGGGGAAGGAATGAAGAGTTTAGAGTAAACTTTCTCTGCCACGCCCACCAAGCCACGCCCACCAAGCCACGCCCACCGAACTGGTAGTAAAAAAAATTGAATCCCACCACCGGTGTGTGTACACACACACACACACACGTAAATAAACCACTGTTTGAAAGACAAAACCTCGGTGTACTGTATTTTGCTCCTGAGTTGTGTCAAAACAATAGTCATACTGCACACACTCTGACACTTTCCTTTCCTGCCTATCTTGGGTCCATGAAGTTAACCAGAAATAAACATCAATAAATTCCCAGGTCTGGAAGTCCCCTGTTCTTTTTCTCTGCAAAGATACATACATACATACATACATACATACATACATACATACATACACACACACACACACACACACACACACACACACACACACACACACACGTTTTATGAGGTTTTCGCGGGTGTTTGTATGTAGGTCTTTGGTTGTTCGGGTTTTCTCCCGCGTAGAATTGGAAGTATCTTCACGACGTTTCAATGAAGTCTCATTCATCATCTTCAGGCTGGTGCTTTCGGCTTGGTGCTTCCAGGAGCATTGTGAGCCCCCTACCAATCAGAACACACCTCCACCCAATCAGAATGCAGCCAAGCTCCCACCCAATCAGTTCACACCCCCACTGGCAGTTAAAAAGAGGAAACGGCTGAGATCTCACATTGCTCCTGGAAGCACCAAGCCGAAAGCACCAGCCTGAAGATGATGAATGAGACTTCATCGAAATGTCGTGAAGATACTTCCAATTCTACGCGGGAGAAAACCCGAACAACCAAAGACCTACATATATATGTGTGTGTGTGTGTGTGTGTTAGTTTTTATGTGCTGATCAATAAATTTATTTAAATTTGAGAGACCAAGATAGATCTATTTCGAGATTATTAGCTCTCATCAGTTGGCCACACTCCACTGGGATTCGAACCGGGGCTGCAAATATATATATATTTTTCCCCAACTGGATTGTTAAGTTTCCCATTTGTTTTTTGTTGCTTGTTGTCAAATAAACTAGCCCCATCGACTGAGCAGGAGTTCAACCGGTAGCTAAAGCAAAATTCCAAGATTACTTAATCGAACCGGCTGAAAAGTTCATTATTAGCCAACGAAGGCCACTTCAAGTCTAAAAAGGGGAAAGAATCTGAAATGGTAAATATTTCTGCCAGGGTTACTCGCCCGAGGGTAGAAAGTTCTGAGGAAGTTGCTTCAAAGGAGAAGAATGACCTCAAGTCCACGAGGTCCGTCTCTACGGACTCTGCCTTGCCTTGATTCCGGTTATAACCGGCACCACGCCCAGGTTGGGTCTCCCCATATCTCTGTGACTGATGCGATTGGGGGAAAAATGACCTCAGAAGCTGGCAGAGGACTTTTCTGCTCCATCAAGTTCTTCTACCGACCTTTGTCCCATGGAGAGGTGGGTCACCTGACCTGAGGCCATTCCAAAACGTCTACTACGGACGTGGCACATTGGAAAGGTTGTGATGCTTTCCATGTGGGCAGCGGGAAGAGTTATAACCCACATGCGCCCACCGAGAGGTGTATGGAGCAGAGGCTGCATGCTAGTCCTTTCAATCCTTCAATGGGGAGGATTTTCCTAACCCTATCATGGCTGGCATGAAGGACCAACTATCACCCACAGTTCTCTCCTCCTCCTCCTCTTCCCAAGCCCCACTCCCTTCTAGCACTGATGATGTTCCCTAGTTGGGTAATGAAATGTCCACAAGAAAACAACCAAGTTCAGAGAGCACCCACACTACCACTACTACTATTACCACTACTACTACTCTTCCCAAGTGCCACTCCCTTCTAGCACTGATGAGGTTCCCTAGTTAGGCAATGAAATGTCCACAGGAAAACAACCAAGTTCAGAGAGCACCCACACTACCATTACTACTACTACTACTACTACTACTACTACTACTACTACTACTACTCTTCCCAAGCCCCACTCCCTTCTAGCACTGATGAGGTTCCCTAGTTGGGAAATGAAATGTCCACAGGAAAACAACCAAGTTCAGAGAGCACCCACACTACCACTACTACCACTACCACTACGACTACTACTACTACTACTATTCTTCCCAAGCCCTACTCCCTTCTAGCATGGATGATGCTCCTAGTTGGGCAATGAAATGTCCACAAGAAAACAACCAAGTTCAGAGAGCACCCACACTACCACTACCACTACCACTACTACTACTACTACTCTTCCCAAGCCCCACTCCCTTCTAGTACTGATGAGGTTCCCTAGTTGGGCAATGAAATGTCCACAGGAAAACAACCAAGTTCAGAGAGCACTCACACTACCACTACTACTACTACTACTACTACTACTACTACTACTACTACTACTCTTCCCAAGCCCCACTCCCCACTCCCAGCACTGATGAGGTTCCCTAGTTGGGTAATGAAATGTCCACAGGAAAACAACCAAGTTCAGAGAGCACCCACACTATCACTACTACTACTACTACTACTACTACTACTACTACTACTACTACTACTCTTTCCAAGCCCCACTCCCTTCTAGCACTGATGAGGTTCCCTAGTTGGGCAATGAAATGTCCACAAGAGAACAACCAAGTTCAGAGAGCACGCACACTACTACTACTACTACTACTAGTAGTAGTAGTAGTAGTAGTAGTAATAATAATAATAATAATAATAATAAATCTTGAATTTATTGACCGCTCCATCTCCCTGGGGGGACTCGGAGCGGTGCACAGGGCAAATAAAACCATAAAAAACAACATACATACAATAAAAACGAATTAAATACATCCCTGCGCTAAAATCCCAGTTAAAACTACTAAAATTCCTAACTAAAATTAACAGTCCTATAGACGGGAGACTACCCTAGGCCGGCCAAGCAGAACAGATGTGTTTTTAGTTTAAGACGGAAGGAGCGGAGGTCCGTGGTTGTTCTAATGTCGGGGGGAAGGTCGTTCCAGAGGGCTGGGCCCGCCACAGAGAGAGCCCTTCCCCTGGGCGTCGCCCGCTGACAAAGTCTAGTGGACGGCACCCGGAGAAGCCCCTCTCTGTGGGAGCGAATCGGCCGTGAGGATGTATGAGGCAGGATCCGGTCCTGCAAATAGCTAGGTCCCGAGCCATGGAGCGCTTTAAAGATGGTAATTAAAACCTTGAAGCGCACTCGGAAGACGACAGGCAGCCAGTGCAGCTCGCGCAAGAGCGGTGTTACATGGGTAAACCTCGAGGTTCCCATAATTGCTCGCGCGGCTGCATTCTGGACTAGCTGAAGTCTCCGAGTGCTCCTCAAAGGGAGCCCCATGTAGAGAGAGTTACAATAGTCCAGTCGGGACGTCACGAGAGCATGAGTGACTGTGCGAAGGGCGTCCCGATCCAATAGGGGGCGCAATTGGCGAACCTGGCGAACCTGGTAAAACGCCCTCCTGGCCACGGCTGTCACTTGATCTTCCATGGACAGCCGGGCATCCAGGAGGACACCCAAGTTGCGCACCCCATCCACTGGGGCAAGATGTTCGCCCCCAATGGCCAGCGATGGAGTCAGCTGGTTGAATCGGGCAGCCGGAAACCACAGCCACTCGGTCTTGGTCGGGTTGAGCCTGAGTCCGTTTCTTCCCATCCAGGGAAGTAGTAGTAGTAGTAGTAGTAGTAGTACTCCTTCTCTTCCCAAACCCCTCTCCCTTCTGGCACAGATGATGCTCCCTAGTTGGTTAATGAAATGTCCACAAGAGAACAACCACACTACTACTACTACTACTACTCTTCCCAAGCCCCACTCCCTTCTAGCACGGATGATACTCCCTAGTTGAGCAATTAAATGTCCACCAGAGAACAACCAAGTTCAGAGAGCACCCACACTTCTCCTTCCCCTCCTCCTCTTCCCAAACCCAACTCCCTTCTAGCATTGATGATGTCCTCTAGTTGGGCAATGAAATGTTTTCCAGAAAACAACCAAACTCCGAGGGCACCCCGCACCTAGTCCGTTTCCCAGGCTCGTTAAAAAGCCAAGTCGGGGTCCCTCTTCAGCCTTGGGATGAATGGGAAACCCATGGAGAAGAGCGCATGTGCTTGAGTATCCCAATCAGTCACCTCAATTCCCAATCGTGCTGGAGACCGGGAATATTTCACATGGCTGCATGCTATTTACCCGTCAACAGAGGAAGCCCGGGCAACGAGGGAAAACACTAAACACGTCCCCTACTTTTGAATTTCATGAACACGGCACAGCGAGCAGCCGACAGACATCCCAGGAAGAGGCCCAAAGGAATGACCCATCGACGGAAAATACTCAAGCCAGGAGAATTTAATCTACCCCTTGGTATTACAAGGAAATCTTTTGGATCTCACGTCCAGATTGAAGGAAGTTGGATGCAAGGCCACTGCGAGAAAGGAAGAGTGGGAGAAAAAGAAAGAGAGAGGGAGGGAGAAAGAAAGAAAGAAAGAAGAGAGAGAGAAAAGGGAGGGAAAGAGAGAGAAAGAGTGTGTGTGTATGTGTGAGAGAGAGAGAGAGAGAGAGAGAGAGAGAGAGAGAGAGAGAGAGAGAGAGAGAGAGAGAGAGAGAGAGAGAGAAGTCAAGAACTACCAAAAACAGTGAATATCAAACACATTCTTCCCATAAGGAATAATGTTACAAGTCACAATCAATGGCTTAATTTTAATGGGTAAAGATTTTAATTGGTTTTAACCTTTTTAATTCAAATTTTTAGCACAGAATCCCCAATTTATTTTTAAACTGTGATCTATTGTATTGTTTTGTATATGTTTTTATATTTCTGTGCACCACCCTGAGTCCCCTTGGGGATTAACAATTAACCAGTGGAACAGAAATTGCCTCCAGAAGTTGTGGATGCCCTCAACACTGCAAGTCTTTAAGAAGATGTTGGAGAGCCATTTGTATAGGGCTAGGGCTTCCTGCCTAGGCAGGGGGTTGGACTAGATGACCTCCAAGGTCCCTTCCAACTCTTGCTTTTATATTGTATTTTCTAATTGATGTATTGTAAAAAAGACGTGGAGACTCTAGAAAGAGTGCAGAGAAGAGCAACCAAGAGGATTAAGGGACTAGAAACTAAAACATATGAAGAACAGATGCAGGAACTGGGTAGGTCTAGTTTAATGAATAGAAGGACCAGGGGAGACAGGATAGCATCTTCCAATATCTCAGGGGTTGCCCCAAAGAAGAGGGAGTCAAGCTATTCTCCAAGGCACCTGAGGGCAGAACAAGAAACAATGGGTGGAAACTAATCAAGGAGAGAAGCAACTTAGAACTTAGGCGAAACTTCCTGACAGTGAGAACAATTAATCAGTGGAACAGAAATTGCCTCATGAAGTTGTGAATGCCCCAACACTGCAAGTCTTTAATAAGATGTTGGAGAGTCATTTGTCTGAAACGGTATAGGGCTTCCTGCCTAGGCAGGGGGTTGGACTAGAAGACCTCCAAGGTCCTTTCCACCTCGGCTATTGTGTTGTATTGCATTACTTTGCGTCGTGAAAGAGGGCAAAGTGGACGCAGAGTTAATTCCCGCCTAATATTCCGTCCTCTTGAAGCCAATTCACTTGCTCGGCTCTTGCCAAGAGTGGGATTAGCACCCCGACACCTCCTAACGGTTTAGGAAAGTCAAGCCGGCTTCCTTCTCGGGTTTACCACAACAGTCTTTGGTTGCCAGCCTCAAATAATGACAGGAGTTTATTTATGGCCGCCCCAAAGCCCACGCATTGAAACTCACTCAAGGGTCGTTCGGGAATTCCACGCCAGGGCAGGGATGGGCTAAGCCAGGGGTCTCCAACCTTTGCAACTTCAAGTCTGAAGGACTTCAGCTCCCAGAATTCTCCAGCCAGCTTTGCTGGCTGGAGAAGTCTGGGAGCTGAAGTCCTTCAGACTTAAAGTTGCAAAGGTTGGAGACCCCTGGGCTAAGCGTTTTGCCATCGTGGGCCGAAACCCGTAATGCAACGTGCATGCGACACACACACACACAGACACCGTTCCCCCCCCCCGCCCTCCCGCGTCCAAGTGTAAGTCCCCGTGCTCTCCCACACACTCACGCCCCGCGCATACGCCCTGCCCCCCTTCACCCATTTTTGGCTTCCAGGTTGATGCAGGAGGAATTCCAGGCTCAAAATGGGGCAGGGAGGAGGGGGCTCACACCCCATTTTGTGCCTGGAAGGCAGTGGTGGGTTTCTGCAGGTTCACACCTACTCGCGAGAGCCGGTTGGTGAAATTTAGAGAACCGGTGAGAGGGGGTTCCACCGGTGTACCTGGAAGTAAATCTGGCCCGCCGCTGCCAGTGACCCAATGGGCAGGGAAGGGAAGGGAAGGGAAGGGAAGGGAAGGGAAGGGAAGGGAAGGGAAGGGAAGGAAGGAAGGAAGGAAGGAAGGAAGGAAGGAAGGAAGGAAGGAAGGAAGGAAGGAAGGAAGGAAGGAAGGAAGGAAGGAAGGAAAGAAAGAAAGAAAGAAAGAAAGAAAGAAAGAAAGAAAGAAAGAAAGAAAGAAAGAGAATTTATCATCACAATTGAGTCCAAAATTTTGGTTGCTAAGCAAGAGCGTTGTTAAATGAGTTTCACCACATTTTAAAAGGTGGCCTCTCCCACCCTGTCACGTGACTGCCAAGCCACACCCACAAAATAGGCCACACCTACAGAGTAGGTTCTAAAAAAATTTGAAACCCACCACTGCTGGAAGGCCTCCTGCACCAACCTGGAAGCCAAAATGGGGCGTCTGAGGAGGCACCCCCACATTTTGTGCCTGGAAGGCCTCTTGCACTAACCTGGAAGCCAAAATGGGGTGTCTGGGGAGGCACCCCCACATTTTGCGCCTGGAAGGCCTCCTGCACTAACCTTGAAGCCAAAATGGGGTGTCTGGGGAGGCACCCCCACATTTTGCGCCTGGAAGGCCTCCTTCACTAACCTTGAAGCCAAAATGGGGTGTCTGGGGAGGCACCCCCACATTTTGCGCCTGGAAGGCCTCCTTCACTAACCTTGAAGCCAAAATGGGGTGTCTGGGGAGGCACCCCCACATTTTGTGCCTGGAAGGCCTCCTGCACTAACCTTGAAGCCAAAATGGGGTGTCTGGGGAGGCACCCCCACATTTTGCGCCTGGAAGGCCTCCTGCACTAACCTGATAGCCAAAATGGGGTGTCTGGGGAGGCACCCCCACATTTTGCGCCTGGAAGGCCTCCTGCACTAACCTGATAGCCAAAATGGGGTGTCAGGGGGGCACCCCCACATTTTGCGCCTGGAAGGCCTCCTGCACCTGGGAGCTGAAGTCCTTCAGACTTAAAGGTGCATAGGTTGGGGGCCCCTGGTCTAGGGAATCAGACGATGCCAAGGAAACCCAGCAAGCAAGCAGAAGACATGTTGGGGCTGAAAAATGCCAGGAAATCCATCTCAAGCCGATTTGGTTATTATTCATATCATTATTATATCATAAAGGTAATTCTCGATTTTCAACAGCTTCATCAAAATCACATGAAGGGTTAATACCACTTTACAAGGCCTTTGGAAGGCCACACTTGGAATACTTGCATCCAGTTTTGGTCACCACGATGTAGGAAAGATGTGGAGACTCTAGAAAGAGTGCAGAGAAGAGCAACCAAGAGGATTAGTGGACTGGAGACTAAAACATAGGAAGAACGGCTGCAGGAACTGGGTAATGAAAAGAAGGACTAGGGGGGACATGATAGCAGGGTTCCAATATCTCAGGGGTTGCCCCAAAGAAGAGGGAGTCAAGCTATTCTCCAAAGCACCTGAGGGCAGAACAAGAAGCAATGGGTGGAAACTAATCCAGGAGAGAAGCAACTTAGAACTGAGGAGGAATTTCCTGGCAGTGAGAACAATTAATCAGTGGAACAGAAATTGCCTCCAGAAGTTGTGAATGCCCCAACACTGGAAGTCTTCAAGAAGATGTTAGATAGCCATTTGTCTGAAACGGTATAGGGCTTCCTGCCTAGGCAGGGAGTTGGACTAGATGACCTCCAAGGTCCCTTCCAACTCTGCTTTTATATTGTATTTTCTAATTGATGTATTGTAAAAAAGATGTGGAGACTCTAGAAAGAGTGCAGAGAAGAGCAACAAAGAGGATTAAAGGACAAATGACTAAAACATAGGAAGAACGATTGCAGGAACTGGGGATGTCTTTTTTAATGAAACGAAGGACCAGGGGAGACATGACAGCAGTCTTCCAATCTCTCAGGAGTTGCCACAAAGAAGAGGGAGTCAAGCTATTCTCCAAAGCACCTGAGGGCAGAACAAGAAGCAATGGGTGGAAACTAATCAAGGAGAGGAGCAACTTAGAACTGAGGAGAAACTTCGTGACAGTGAGAACAATGAATCAGTGGAACAGAAGTTGCCTCCAGAAGTTGTGAATGCCCCGACACTGGAAGTCTTTAAGAAGATGTTGGAGAGCCATTTGTCTGAAATGGTATAGGGCTTCCTGCCTAGGCAGGGGGTTGGACTAGATGACCTCCAAGGTCCCTTCCAATTCTGCTATTGTATTGTATTTAGCGACTGTTCGAAGTTGCAACGGCACTGGAGAAAAGGGACGGAGGATTGTAGCATCATCCCCGCGGTTACGTGGTCAAAATTCAGGCGCTTGCCAGCGGACTCATATTTACGACGGTGGCAGATTCCCAGGGTTATATGACAACCCCCCCCCCACCCTTGAGACCTTCTGACAAGCAAAGTGGATGGGGGAGGGAGGGAGAAGCCAGATTCACTTAACAACCGCGTTGTTCCCGTAACAACTGCAGCGGTTCGCTCAACCGCCATGGCAAGAAGGGTCGTAAATGGAGCGAAATCAATCCAGACCTACCTGAAAAACGTGGTTTGATGACAAATGCTTGATATCCCGGCTGGACTACTGTAACACTCTCTACATGGAGCTTCCCTCTAGGTATTCCCACGTAACACCGCTCCTGCGCGAGCTGCACTGGCTGCCTGTGGTCTTTCGGGTGCGCTTCAAGGTGCTGGTCACCATCTTCAAAGCGCTCCATGGCACGGGACCTAGTTATCTGCGGGATCGCATCCTACCCCACACATCCCTTCGACCGATTCGCTCCCACAGAGAGGGACTTCTCGGGGTGCCGTCCACTAGGCAATGCCAGTGGGTGACGCCCAGGGGAAGGGCCTTCTCTGTGGCGGGCCCGACCCTCTGGAACGACCTTCCCCCCGAACTTAGATCTATCACGGACTTCTGCTCCTTCCGCCACCAACTAAAAACCTACTTTTTCCAACAGGCCGGCTTGGCCTAACTTAGTCTTAGTTTTTTTAGCAGAGAAATTCTACATTGGGCTTCAGGGATTAGTTTTAATGGGGTAGATTTTAGCACAGGGTGTAAATTTAATATAGTTTTAAATATTTATGTATTTATCTTGTGATATATTGTGTTTTTATATTTCCTGTGCACCGCCCCGAGTCCTTTTGGGGAAAGGGGGCGGTTAATAAGTCGAATAATTGAAATGAAATGAAATGATAGAAAGTAATGTATTTGAACCCCTCTACCCAGCAGGAAGGAGGGGCGCGGTGGCTCAGGGGCTAGGATGCTGAGCTTGTCGAACAGAAAGGTCGGCAGTTCGGTGGTTCGAATCCCGAGCGCCACATAACGGAGTGAGCTCCCGTGACTTGTCCCAGCTTCTGCCAATCCCTAGCCGTTCGAAAGCAGGTCAAAAATGCAAGTAGAAAAAGAGGAACCACCTTTGGTGGGAAGGGAACAGCGTTCCGTGCGCCTTCGAGCGTTGAGTCATGCCGGCCACATGTCCCTGGAGCCGTCTTCGGACAGCGCTGGCTCTTGGGCTTTGAAACGGAGATGAGCAGCGCCCCCTAGAGTCAGGAACGAGTAGCACAGATGTGTGCAAGGGGAAGCTTTGCCTTTAATCTTTACGCCTGACCGCAGGAGCATTTCTTCACAAAGCCCTTCAGAACACAAGCCTCTGTTTACCTTTTTAGATATGCCATCAGTGCCCTGGTGTCGTGTTTTGATACCAATTGCCAGGAAGGCACACCTGTCACACCTGTCACAACAGGGAAAGCTAACAAGAGCAAAGCCAACATGAAGAACCTGGATCAGCAAAGAAAACAACGAAAGATTCCTTTCCTTCCTCTTCTTCTTTGGCTGCCTTGCCACTGAACATACGTAGCTAATGCTCGATAGTAGCAATAAGCACTGGAGACTTACACGCCGCTTGACGTACTTACGACGGTTGTAGCGTCCAGGGGTTGCGTGATCCCCTTTCGCGACCAACACGATCGGTGGGGAAGCCAGATGCGCCCACCCACCGGGTTACTGGCTTAACAACTGCGCGCGGTTCGCTTAACGCAGGGGTGTCCAAACTTGGGAACTTTAAGACTTGTGGACTTCAATTTGCAGAATTCCCCAGCCAGCTATGCTGGCTGGGGAATTCTGGGAGTTGAAGTCCACAAGTCTTAAAGTTCCCAAGTTTGGACACTGGCCGTGGCTGTGCTGGCTGGGGAATTCTGGGAGTTGAAGTCCACAAGTCTTAAAGTTCCCAAGTTTGGACACCCCTGGCTTAACGACTGTGGCAAGAGAGGCAGTGAAACGCTCCAGCTTTTTACCGACGTTGTAAAAAGCTCCAAGGTTTCACTCAGCAGCAGAGACGTTGGGCTCAACGGTGGGTCGTAAGTCAAGGACTCCCTTGTATTAGCAGCCTTGCACCTTTCAATTCGGCTAGCCCACAGGGGCCATCTTCCCAATGAGCACGGGGGATCCTTTTTCAATCCGTGGAGCTGCGGTGGTGCAGTGGTTAGAGGGCAGTATTGCAGGCTACTTCTGCTGTCTGCTGGCTACCCGCAGTTTGGCAGTTCAAATCCCACCAGGGTCAAGATTGACTCAGCCTTCCATCCTTCCGAGGTCGGTAAAATGAGGAACCAGATGGTTGGGGGGCAAGAGGCTGACTCTGAAAACCCCTGAGAGAGGGCTGGAAAGCACGGTGAAGCGGTATATAAGTCTAGCTGCAATTGCCTTTCCTTCCTTCCTTCCTTCCTTCCTTCCTTCCTTTCCTAGCAAACTAGCAAACTCACTTCCACACTCGCTTCCACAAATTTTCACACGTTCCTTTCAAGTACGGCACAAATGATATATATATAGAATGTGTAGATGTCACACCTGTGCCAGGTACACGCAACGGAAATGTAAAAAAATGTTTAAAAGGTAGGTAGATGGATAGAGAGAAAGTAGTGGGCCACAGGTATTATGTCATCCGTTATGACATAAAATACTCTGTCCATAAGATTCAAGAAGAAATAAAGTAGGGAGGGAGGGAGGGAGGTGGAGAGAGGGAGAAATACACTAGGTAGGTAGGTAGGTAGGTAGGTAGGTAGGTAGAGAGAGAGAGGGAGAAATACACGGTAGGTAGGTAGGTAGAGGGAGAGAGGGAGAAATACACTAGGTAGGTAGGTAGGTGGAGAGAGGGAGAAATACACTAGGTAGGTAGGTAGGTAGGTAGGTAGGTAGGTAGGTAGGTAGGTAGGTAGGTGGAGAGAGGGAGAAATACACTAGGTAGGTAGGTAAGGTAGGTAGGTAGATAGAGGGAGAGAGGAAGAAATACAGTAGGTAGGTAAGGTAGGTAGGTAGGTAGGTAGGTTAGTAGGCAGGTAGGTAGAGGGATAGAGAGGGAGAGGGAGAAATACGGTAGGTAGGTAGGTTGGGGGTTATACGGTGGTTGTGTGTATGTGTTTGTGTGTGCAGGTGTAGATCTACACACAGATTGGTTGGCCATTTAACCAGACCGGGCCACAGCAACGCGTGGCCGGGAACAGCTAGTAGTTAAAATAAGAATGGAGGTATGATGAGGGTAATATGCATAAATATATTTGATT